>PVIJ01014750.1:0-39253 GCA_004024925.1 Scalopus aquaticus
GGGCGGCGAGAGGGTCCACCAGAGACAGCGGGTACCAGAACAGGCAGATCAGAAATACACTGCTGAGGGGAGCAGCGGGCAAGGCAGGAGAGGTCTGCCGCGCCATGTGGGATTCTCCCCGGCCGGGCGTCGAACTCGCGACGCCGCTGCCAACAGCTCCACACCGCAGCGCTTAACCGCTGCGCCACCAGGGAGGCCCCCATATTCCCATGTTTAAGTTCAGAAGACCAGTGGAATGGAAACATAGAATTAACCCGACTGCAGCAAAAAGCATTTCAGAGCAAAAACCTCTCATTCTCTTGGTCTGTCTTAATGCAGAATCAAATGTGATTTGTGTTGTGTGGAGATGATTACTGATGGGTAATTATTCTAAAATATCTTTTCAGATCCTTTGCATGGCAATCAAAGAAGAATGTGAGAGGTTAGGCTTATATTACCAGAGTTATCAGCAGCATATAATTTCTTAATTATGCACAAAAATGAATAGCAAATACCCACTAAAGGATTTCCTGAATTTTCTTTGTGAAATGAAATCTGGAGTACACAAGGACCTCTGAGTCTTATTATAGAACCTGTGGCTTAGTGAACATGAACAAAATTTCTTCTTTCAAATAACTAAGTGATTAAGCCTTAGTTTCCTAATCTTATAATAGAAAGAATAGGAATAATAAATAAGTTGTTCTTCCTTAGGGTCAAGATGTATGTAGCATTAAGGAACTGCTAATTGTGATGTCTGGCCTATAAGATAAGACGTTCAGCAAATGGTAGCTTTATTATGACTTTTATTATTACTATCATTATTAATATTACTACTGCTTATATATATGTAATTCCTTTGATCAAGGCCACACCTCCTAATTAATGTAGAAATCAGTTTGATTGAGGCCTCCCTGGTGGCATAGGGGTTAGTCTCAGTGCTATAAAGCTATTGCCAGTAACTGCTGCCTGAGTTCGATTCCCCCGCCAGGACGCTGACCCCAATGGAGCAGCAGTAGACCTCTCCTGTCTTGCCCACTGCCCTCTTTAGCAGTGTATTTCAGTCAGTTCACCTGTTCTGCTCCCCACTCTGTCTCTGGTGAATCCTCTCATGCCCCCCACACCTCTGACCCACACCCCAGTTCTTGTATGCATAATAAATAAAAGAATCTAAAAAAAAATCTGTTTAATTGAGATGAATATCACCTAGATATTTTATTTTAGAATTCAATTACAGGCACAGTGAAAACTAACACGGGTCATTAAAGTAAGCATTTTAAAGAATGTTGCAGGTAAGAGGGTCTGTCGAAACCTTTGGGCTGCAACCGATTGGACTAAATTGTTTCTCGGTTTTCCTTTAGAGCGGTCTGTGCTATTTGAATTTGACCATCATATTAAAACGCATTAGCATACTAACAAGTTCCAACCCTGCATCCTCCAATTTGGGTAGGGGGGATATGTATATTTTCGATCTACTATGAAGTCTTGTCAAGAACAGATGACGTGTTGTGAATTGTTACTATTTGTGTTAATTTCTTCTCAAAATAAAAGGAGCGCTCTGCCACTCTGCGTGTTTCTTACTGTTCTGACAGTCAGGCAGTTTGTTGGAGAACTTATGCTCTTGGTGTCGTGGGTCACCAGCTATTTGGAGTCACATTTATGAGCAGTGATAAGGTAGATAAATTTACCTATATGTCTTATAGCTGTGGATTGGTGGTGGAGGGAATATAATTTAAAAAAATGTTTTGTATAATGAGGATGATACAAGATAGACTATGTTTAGTTCTTTATGATGTCTCATCTACTCCTTCCCACCCCAAAAGTCTGCATGGAACACAGTGTGGACAAATTGGCATCTGTTAGTGTTTCTATCACCAGAATATGAGAGTCTGTATTCTCCCATAGTAAACACCCAGTGTTCGATGACAATGAAGCATTGTAACAGTGCCACCATTTATGATTTGCAAATGCAGCCTTGTCATCTCTCCTCCACTGGAAGAATGCTTTTATATATCAGAGTAGCTTATACTGACTGCAGCTATAGGAAAGAACAAAGGAAAAAAACAAACAGAGAATAGAATGTGGTAGTCATCTATAGGAAAATGGGTGATCAAGATTTCTTAAAGAAAAAATAGTTGAGCCCTGAAGGAATATCTACATCATGATTTTTGACAAAGTTCATAAGTAACAAGTATGCATTAGCATACTCACAAATTCTAACCCTGCATCCACGAATTTGGGTAGGAATAGATTTGGGGTAGATTATATGCCACTCTGCAAACATTAAATATTAATTAGCATAATTAATATTTGAAAACAAGAGTGCTTTTAGCAACAAATAATAGAAAATCATGCTTATAAAACTGAATTTCAAATGGTTCAGTAAAACACATGTTGGAATAGATATTTTTACATAAATACAGGTTAATAATTTTATTGTTTAAAAACACTGAATTCTGTCCCACGTGGCACTGTAGATCTCTTCTGCCTCGCCTGCTGCTCCCCTTAGCAGTATATTTCAGTTGATCAGCCTGTCTGTTCCCCAGTCTGTCTCTGGTGAATCCTCTCGCCCCCCTCCCCACACCTCTGGGCTACACACCAGCTTGTATGCATAAATAAATGTCTTTAAAAAATAAAAACAATGAATTCTAGTAACAATTATTAGAAAAATTAGATCATGAAGGATGATAACTTATTGGTACATTTTTGCTGTCAGAATTAAGACAAACTTTACCTTCTATATTTACAATGCAATTACAGTTTAAATCAGAAAGTGATATTTTAGTGACATCAAACATACATGTCTATGCACCGTATATAGGGGATGAAGAAAGCTTTGGGAAACAAATGACTATGTATGTTTATGGGATCCTGCAGTCCTCCTATGCCTAAAGTAAGAAAATAGTTTTGGGTTTAGATGGTTCATAAAACTTCTCCCTAAAATATAAGTTCAAATCGCTTGAGAAAATTTGATAACTTTTTCAGTAGTGTTGGGAAAGTCTTTTGTTCATATATTCCAGATGTAGGACTCTGACCCATTCTTTTTCTCTCAATTTTCTCCTGTTTCAAAATCGTCTTGTTCAGGTCAAGGTCAAAATAAAGGGCAAAGCAATCCTCCATATCTATTGTGACTCTGCAAATTGAAGATAGTTGGAAATACTGTTTTGGAGTGCTACAAAAGAACCACACCGTGTACACCACTCTCATATCCACTCAGGGAGAAAGTTGAATTTGTGAGTCCTTGGTACAAAATGAATGGTACAGTGACCCCAATCCCCCTAGTTTAATGTCTCTTTTTCATTTCTAGGTCAAATCAAGCAGAATTTCATAAGTTTATTGTTTCAACATTTTTCTTTAATAGAGGTAACATTGGTTTACAACACTGTCACTGATTCAGATGTGTATGCTCACACCTCCTCAGATGTGTGTTACTATACCACAGACACCACCACCATGTTTTCAACTTTTTGCAAAGTCCTGGGGCTGTGAGTTATCAGAAAGTCCTAGCCATTTGGGGACACATCTCCTTAAGTTGGTTTTGTTCACTGGACTTTGTCAGAAATGGGTCCTTTTCTCTATGCAACTTTCTGGGTTCTTCCTCTCGAGACTGTTTGTAACACAATCCCTCACTCAAAACTGACCTGCAAAAATAAGGACGGGCTGCAGTTCCACTTAAGGCAATATTTGTTCGTGGCCACTGTTCTTTGATCCCTTGGAGGGGGTCATGGCTTTGAATATGATATATGTGATAGTATCTACATGCATCTTCCTTTGACAAAGAGTTTATGGTTTTAGAGTTGATGCTAAGCATAGAGCAGGGATGTGGTTATGTTTCTCTGTTCTCTGATATGGATAAGGTATATAGAATGACCCAAATGAATGCCTACAAAAATGTATTACCTACTTGTAGTAAGATACTTGTGTTTAGCATGTCTTTTCCTTTCCTTTCTATTTTCTTCCTCCTCTTGGCTACTATGAATCTAATTTCCATTTATGATACTGCTTTTGCTTGATTTGAGTTCTTATTTCTCATGTGTTCCCATTACCAATCTAGAACCTTTGGGGCACACAGATGTGGGCCAAACTGTAGCCTCACTGCTTACTACGGAGTGACTTGGATCAATCACTTCATCACAGGGGTCTCCATTACCCTCACTGGAAGTTTAGCATAATGCTTTTCTCACCATAAACTTCAAGGGAGGTAAAGACTATCAAAGCTCAAAGTAGTCAGTGTCTGACTTAATGAGTACACTTAAATAATCTCGACTTTTTTTCCCTTTCTTCTTTCTCCTTTCATGGTCTCATTCTGTCTTAAACTCCAGGAATGGATTCTAGAAACCACACCTGGTTTCTTGCATTTGCTCAGAAACTTTGTCACATTTTGGTTGCTGAGACATACTTTGGTGCTCACTCAAGCAGAATGTATACTTAGAACAATACAGAGATTAGTATGAGCTCTGTGCAAGAATACATGCAAATTCATGAACTGTCTCATATTTTTCTGCAAATTACTGTAAAACATATCTTCTATGGAAATTTCTTTATTGTTATCATTATTATTACTATTATTAATTAATTTTGAAGTGCCAGTGCATTGTAACATTACATAAGCTTCAGGTGCACATTGCTAAAGACCAACATGAAAAATGAAAGACCTTGGGTAGTTCACACCCCTCTGATAGCTTGTTTTCTCAGTGACCCTTAGAATAGAAATAGGAGAAAAGAATTAGGGAAGTTGGAGGTACTCATTATTCCCTGTTTTTAAAATGTGAAAAACTAATGTTTTTATGTGTTAGAAATTGCCATTTGCTTCAATTATCACACAAAAATTACTAATGCCACTAATAATACTATTTTAATTTCCTCTATCACCACTATTATTCTTAGATTTTTGTAATTACTTTTTCTCAGACATTATACAGTGCAAAGGAAAGTCAATTCAGTCAGTCCACTCCCCCTAAGAAACAGCATGTTAAAATCCTTCAGCTCTGGTAGATCTCATTTCTCCTTCACACCTCCATTGCTGAAATAAAAAAGAAGAGGAAGAAGAAGAGGCTGAGCTTAGGAATATCGAGAAAACCTGCACCGATTTATTGGTCCACAGGGAGGCATAACCCTGGTCATACAGTGGCAACAGGTAGCTATAGATGGTGAATGTACACCGGAGGGTAGGTGAGTGGTACCCCTCAGAAAGGACAAATCAGCAACAAGGAAACTGCCAGCCTGAGCAGAGTCCCAGGTGCCGCTCCAAGCCTGAGGCTTCTCACTCACGCACTACGTTGTGCCAGGGCATCAGCTCACCATCGGATCCCTAGGACCTGGAGGGTCCCTGTGGCTAGCATGTGACTGAGGAGAACCTGAAGCTGAACTCCTAGATGACTTCATCACAAAGGCCAGGGGAGGGGTGGGTGAATAGGTCAGCTCACTTACGTGGCTGTGGTTAGTGCTCCTGGGATATTATGGGCTAACTAGAACTCTGGGGTCTAGTGGAGGTTGTTTATGAAAAAAGGTGCAAATCTGCAGTTTTAAAGATAAGCTTTTGAAATATGACATTTGAGAACTGCTTTGTCATTTCTATGTGTTTAATTTTTTGAGACACTTTAAAATATTTAATTGTATTATTTGATGCTGTAAATGAAGCAGACACTAAAATTATCAATTCTTCTGCTAGTCTGGAGGCCACAAAGTAGCAGAGATCATACCTAGCCAGTATCAACCATAGAGACTAGTGCTACAGTTTCATTGGTTGTTAATACTTTAAGAGGACTTTCAAAATTTATTGTTTATCAGATTCACCCAAGGATCTTATTGAAACAGATCCTTGGATTCTAGAGATGACAATGTGTGGGTCTAAGATAGTCTGATTTTCCACTTTCAGTCAGGCTCAGGTGATGTTATTGGTCTTTGAATTATACCTTGAACAAATGTCATAGAGTGTTACTTCAACTTTGCAATTTTCATTTCTGCATTGTTCTGGAAGATTCTAGTTTTAGCTGCACTGTATTGTTTGGGTAGAGAGATCCAATAGGTTGCTCTTCACATCTACTGCAGGAGCCCTCCAAGCCTCAGTAAGAACCTCTGGCAGTTCTTAGATGACTGTTATTCTTGGAGCCCTAACCCAATATGCCCTCACGACCTTTGCCAGGGCAAGTTGCACAACCCCAGCAGTAAGGGAGACAAGAGGGATGTTTGGAATACTAAAATATGAAGGTGGTTAGATGTTTTGCACTGGTCATGGAGTTATTAAATTACAGGCCCACTTGGTCTCACCCACTATAATTTCATATTGCTTTATAAGGTTAGTCATGCATGTGGTTGGAAGGGAGATGAGAGGTGGCTAGATTAAAGCTGTGTATAACACGGAAATTTTTCAGACCTGGCTTGAAATTCAGTTATGCCCTCATTGATTCACAGTCCCATTCTGTGCCTCACTCTGACAGGTTACTAAACAGATTGACACCTTTAAGGAACAGGAGTGGGACAAGATAAGGAGGATGGGTATGAGAAAAGTTGGCATAAATACTTCAGGTTCTCAGAAACGATTTCCTGAGCTAAAAATAGCAGCGTCGGTGCTATCTCCACCACTAAGTTCGTGTAAAGAGAGCATGTAAATGTGTCTAGAAGCAGCCAGCATGACATCTAGAACATAGTGATGCTCATTAACATGATTTTCTTATTTTCCTTAGTCTCTCTTGCCTATAAAGTTGGAAAAGCATGGAAACAGGAGTATGAAAAAAAAAAATCTGGTTCTCAGAAACAGCAAGTGCTTGATTTCCTGGTACATAACTGAATTAGATTTATTTATTTGTTTGTTTATTATGTTCTGAAAGGTTAGTGGAACTCCAAGGACTGGCCTAAAAACCTAACAACCAATGCTGACAGAAAATCAATAAAATGCCATCATGTGTTCAAATCAAAAGTCCCATCTTGGGTAATAGGTAGAATAGGAATCGTAAATATTCATATAAAGCATTGCAATACAATGGACCATCATAGATCCTAAAAATTCATATTTTGGTGCAAATTATAGATCATGGGTATTTGGGTTGTGACATGATGCAGGATATAGAGAGAGAATGGACTAGAGCCAGTGTTTTTCTTGCAGCTCTGCTCCTAAATAGTCCTGTGACCTTGGAAAATTCATGTAATCTCCTCCCAACACTCTCTCTCTCTCTCTCACACACAAACACACACACACACACACACACACACACACACATGCTCTCTCTCTCTTGCTCTCTCTCTCTCTCTCTCTCTCTCTTAATCAACTAAAGAAACTTTTAACTTGGAAATATTTGCTTTTTTTAAAATCATCCAGGTTGCATGTTGGATGCTAAATATCCCCTTGCAGAGAAGCATTTAAAATGTGAGGGGAAATAAATATGTGCAGTACCTTTGAAAATAGACTTCTTTTGAAAATCTGCAGTTCTTACCTGATTCCCAGCTTCTCTGCTGCCAGTGGGACATTAAGAGGGGAAAGGGAACCAATAATGTCCCCAGAGGCGAGATCCCCACTACATTAGTGCCACAAGGCACAGGCAATATCTGTCTAGTCACGGCCATATCTGTGCTGTAGGCACAGTGCTTGCTAGGAAGTAAGAATTCCATAAATATTTGTAGACTGACTAAGAAAATGGACAAATATCAAACAATTCAAGTAATGCAACCCAAAAAAGGTTTTCTCAGAAAGCCTATACAAATCAAATTGTGAAAATTTCTACCTTTCCTGATTCTATGTAGACACAACCCCAATTTCTGCCACTGCCTGAAAGATAATTACAATAATCATTCATGTCTCCATGTGGGAATAAGGTAAAATATTCATATTTTCTCAAGGTGCATAATCCCACATACTTCATTTTAGAAAGATTGATATTGAAAATTAACAGCTCCACTATACAGCTAATGAGAAATAAGGGTACAACATTTGAAGTAATGGAAAACGAGAATTATTTTTCATCATGATCAATTAAAAGTATACATTATTAAGTCATAAATGGACCCACACTCCACATCAAGCAGCAGTTATCACAACATTTTATTCACAATGTTCTTTCTCCTTTATTAATTCATTAACTATATCTTTAAAAATATACTTTGTTTCCAAATTATGTCTATGATAGTGTGATAAATAATATAGTGATGGAAAATATATAAAGCATTTTCTACCTACAAGAACTGCAGAGTTATTTGATGACATGGGTTTATGCACACAAATCTGCATATGGAGGGTCTGATGTTTTTCATACTAAAGTGGGAGATTCCTAAGATTTCTGAAGTGTTCAAGTAAAAGAGAAAAGGGATGGTATGGTGTGGATATAGGATTTATATCCTTTCTCCTTATCAGATGATGATATGGATGAGTCAGTGTTAACACTGTTTGAATGAGTTTTGTCAATGTTGAATCAATGAGACTACCTATCTCCAAGACTTCTCCAAGACCTAGCATCAGGAAATCATGCAGTGTTAGCATCCATTCGTGCCTTTTTTCAACACAAAGTGCTTAGCTTCCATTTGAATAGTTAACCTGATCAATGTGGAGAACTGAATCAGATGATCAAATTCTTTCTATTTTAATTTTTGGAACAATTCAATTTTGAACAACCTTATTAAGGGAAGTAAGCAAGTAGCCTCCAAATTTCTTCTTGACTTAGTGAACTTAGAATCTGCACAGATCCTAAATGTGAATGAGGGTAAATCTGAGCAAAGGGTATTGTTAAAGAATGAGACCATTTCTAGGAGAAAAGGCAGGGGTGTCTTGGATTGTCTGATTCTTGGGGAATTTCTACCATGCACAATCAGAAGAACTATGCACATCTCTCTGTTCTTCCTAGTTAAGTTACTGTGCTATTATCTGCAAGCTCCCTGGATTCAGCACCACTTTTGCCTTCCAAATGATTTCTGAATCTGGTTTTCACTTTTCTTTATGATATAATCAAAATTATAACAACATTGACCAACTGACACATTATATTTTTCACTGTACACAGAATTTTTACTTAATTATTCATTTGTTTCCCAATAACTGGTGCTGTTTTCACTTTAAAATGAGGAAGGAGGCCCTCCCTAGTCATGCAAAGGGTTAAGTCACGGCACTATGAGGCTATCCCGAGCCACTGTGGCATGAGGTCCATTGGGCCAGAGAACTTCCCACATGGTGCAGCAGACCTCTCCTGCCTCGACCGCTGCTCCCCTCAGCAGTGTATTTCAGTCAGTCTGCCTGTTCTGCTCCCTACTCTGTAGGGAATCCTCTCACCCCCCCACCCCCAAACACAACTCTGGCCTACACCCCAACTTCTATGCATAAATAAATATATCTTTAAAAAGATACAAAAAATTAGGAAGGAGACTTAGTAGGGGTAGAGGGAAGTAGGGAAGGGGAAAAATTTAATTCAGGCATAGAAAGAAGAACTCTCCTCTTCAAGGAACCTATAGGAATTCAGAGGTCCAGTGGAAAGTTCTATGTCAGTGAATTGTTTGATAGGTTCTGAGGGTGATTTTTCATCCCTCCTTGACAGTCACAATCAAAGCTCAAAGTGTTCATACAAGTTTAACTTGGCTAGAAAATGATCAAATCTTGGCTCCTATATTGTATCATCTCATGATCCTCTGTGCCTGAGGCCTTACCTCTCTTACCTAATCTAGATCCATCTCCACCCCAAATATGCCTCGAGTATAAGAGGCACAAGGAGAATATGGTGGTACATCAGAGAAAATCTTGATCAATTGTAGAAAGCAAATCTATACAAAGAACAAATACAAGAAATGGTGATGGAAACAAAAAAGAAAGTTCCAGGCACTGGTCAGATGATAATCTCTTGTTAGCCAAATGCGCAATCCATGGACAAATGTGTTGTGTACTTTAGTCCTCAGTGATTCTATGTCCATCCACATGGGCCTATTTCATGAGTTTATTTTGATATCTTCAAAATTTTTAAGAAGCATATTATCCTTCTGTAACTACCAAGGACAGATGGTTTCCAAAAGAATGCTGAGTGAGCATAATAATAATTGTAAACAGTAACCTGATGCTACGGTTTTTCATCACGTTTATATTAGTTTTTATGACAGATACTTCTATTTTAATCTCACTTCGAATGTTTAACAAGATGAGTATCTTGACCATCAGATTCCTTACTTTACCTTTTGTCCTCTAGGTAGAAGATAAAACAGGCTAGATAGGAAACTGTTTTGTAGATCTTTATGGCAGAATTGGTTTATGTATTTATATCGCTCTTAGACTACTCAGACTACTGTAACAAAATATCTGACTGAATGGCTTTAGCTAAAATAACAGAAAATAATTTTCTCAAAGTTCTAGAGAGGCACAAAGCCCAAGATCAGTGTACTGACAGGGTGGATTTCTGGTGAAACCTGTGTTCCTGATGTGCAGAGAAGTGTTTTCTCACTGTGTCCTTGAATGATCTTTCCCCTGTGAAGAGAGAGATTCCTGGTGTTTCTTCTTATAAGGACACCAGTTCTATTGTATGAAGGCCCGACACGTATGACCTCATTTAACCTTCATTATCTCCTTAACATTATTTCCAAATATAATCATAGTGGGAGTTAGGGCTTCAACTTATGAATTTGGGGAAGGCAAAGTTTAGTCTATAACATCTGAAGATAGATGACCTATGGATAAGTGTTCCTGCAATTCCCTTCTTGAAGCTCCCAACTGAAGAGGCCCTTTACCATTCTCCCATCCCACCACCAATCCCTTTGTACCTTCAGCTTCTTGCTGAATTCTCTTTCTTCTTCTGAGATATCTGCCACTTAATAAATCTGAAATAACACAGAGGTGATCCCTACCCTATGGCAAGCTAAGGAGCTGTCCTGGAGTAAAGTGGGAATTCTTGGTCACCTGAGGGGAAAACACAAAAGTTCAAGGCTCTCTGGGCTTAGTCACTTAGGTGTTTATCTTCCTCCTTATCCATTGTGAAAACTGAAGGCAAGCTGAAGTGATTGGGCATGCAATGAGACTTGGTGGAACAGGGACCGGATGCTATGGGGAGGGTTTAGATGCAAGGTGCTGGATGGTAGCAGGGGCAACAGGTTGTGAGGAGGGCTGCATCTTTAGCTGTGGTCTGGAGGCTGGACCAAGTGAAGGAGAAGCCAGATGAGCAAAACATATTCTCAAAGGAGAAAAAAGGAGACTAGTAGTGCTGAGGGAAGCCAGGGTTTCACTCAAGAGCAGTACTGTCCCCACTAAATAGCTGCAAATACTGTCTGCTGCTATCATTTGTCTTTATTTACCCTCCTGTTATTCCAAGTTCAGGAAATATCCATAAGGACTCAATTTCTCATCTGTCACTTTCTGGTTTCTAACTCAGTGCCATTAGTCAAAGAAAGTAGAGAAATTAGTTTTGAAGGAGAAATTATTTTTGTCTCTCTTTGATAATATGGATTACTGACCTCAAAATCCTCCTTATTTTCACTTTGCAGAGATAAATAAAAATGCTGACTTTAGAAAATGAATGGAGAGATTTGGGAAACAAAAATCTAGAAATATCTAGTATTCATTCACTCTTGCCTTCTTGTCCCAGTTCTATCATATTATAGTAATTAGGATTCCTTGGAACCCATCTTAAAATGTCAGCATTTATTATTTAACATCTTTTCTAAAATTCATGACTCTATTTTGGGCAAATAATTAAATCTTTGATCATTTATGTACACATGGAGGCTCAGAATCAATCCTGCTGAACATCGATCCTTGTAAAATACTGTGATAATAAATGAAAGAAATACAGGATTTAGGCTGCAAGTACACACCTGATCAGGCACAGAGTTTTGCTTTGTTTTATTTTGTACAAAATCCTTTATATAGTTTTATTCTGTTACTGACACACTTAGAATTCATTCCTAAAATAGAGGACAACAAATTGTATGGAAAGCTCTGGATTTTTAGCTATGGATGTTTTGATTACATTATGTACACTTTTCCCACCAACTCTTCCTTCTCATTTCACTTAAGGACACCACTCTTGATTATGTCTGCTCCTACCCCTGTATTCTTCTTAATAATCTCCTTTGCTCTATTGTCTTGTCCTCCTGACCTGTAAACACAGGATTCATCCAGACTTCACTCTTAGAATGGTTTTGCTTGTATGTGTCACAGAGACATCTCTATAAAAGAGGGAAGAACCATGTTTCCTGTCCCACTTAACGATAGGCAGAACTGAGAGGCCAGGTCAAGCTATGTAATGCGGAAGGCAGTTGGGTTCTGTGGGAACAAAGGAAAGAAGAAAAATCTGGTTCCGATGGCCCAGTTTTTACCTTTGTATTGCTGGGAAGGAGTCATAGAAGGAGAAATGTGGAGAAGAGACATGTAGACACACTTGGAAGAGACATGTAGGTTAGAGCATGTGGGGAGGCCACAGTGGCAGCCTTTATCTTGATGTGGTATCTTCTTTTGTCCCAGCTTTCTGGGACTTGCTTCAGAACCCTTTCCCCATGGTTCCCCATCAGAAGGTAACTTAGACTTATGACAAGTTTTCAGCCTCAGCTGCCCTGCTTCAGGTCAAACCTGTTTGGCTAAGCATTTTCCCACAAAGGGATGGATAATATTTGTTGTTTATTGAAAACAATTATTGGCAATATCCTTTCTCTTTTCTCTCTATGCACACTTATTCTATTAAAGATCTGTCACACTAAGAATCTGCTTCCTCTTGTCTTTATGAAATGAAGGACAGACCCTATTTAGAACATTAAGTACTAAGTTTGGGGTCCCTGAGTAGCCCTTAGTCGCATGCTGACATTTTCTCAATGAGACTTACTGTCCTGTTTGAACAGTTGGGACTTGCCTGACATCTAACATAAACTATCTTTCTGAATTTTCTGTCTTCCAGAACTTCTGATTTATAAATAGCTGATAAATGAGAAAAGATTTTTGGATCGAGAAAATGATTAAGACTAAGCACCCAGCTGTCATCCAAATTTTGACATGGGAAAGACCCTACCCAGGAGAGTCTGCAGGGGCAAAATTACCACTTATAAAATCATGGTCTCCTGTCAAGAATTGGGTTGCCAATTTAAGCAAAAACAAGAGTCCATTGAGAATCACCACAGGCCAGCCTTTCTGCTGTAGTGGCTTGAGAAGACAGATACTTTGTGCAGCAGAGCTTAATGTTCAGATAGGAAGAAGAGAGACAGTCTAGTTGCATTTGCATTATACTTAGTTTCTCTCTCAAGTTGTCTTGCAAAGAGCATCTCCTCTTGCAGTAGCTGTTATAATTAGTATATTATTATCTTGTCATTGTTCAAATTTGGTTTGCTAAATAATTCTGAACTTGCTTGATATGCTGTTGATACAAGGGCAGAAAGTAACATTTCATACTATCTTAGGCCAGGTTTTCTAGAAGCAAAGCCTGCAATGCAGAATTGAATGGACTTGATTGACTGAAAGTCATCTTATTAAAAGGGGAAGGAGGAAAGTAGGAGGAAACGGGAAAAAAACAATTTATATTTTCAGGTATCCCGGTATATCTAAAATATTATCATTTTAGCATGTAGCTAATATAAAGATTCTTAGTGAGATAAATCACATCATTTTTTAAATTAACTTTCAAAATCCAGAATTCTGTATGTATGGTACATTTCTTATTCTCAACAACCATGTGTGAGTAGTGGCTACCATATTGGACAGCACTACTCTAAAAGAAAATTTAGGAAAACATTCTTAGAACATTGCAGTAGGTAATGATTTTTGTTAACAGTAAATTAAAGAAAAACAACTGAACATAAGGAAAACATATGATACATTTAGCCAACACGAGTCAATAAAATAAGGTATTTCTGTTTATCAAAACAGATAATATTAAATGACTGATTATTATAATTACACTGGTCAACACTGAGATCATTACTGACTTAAAAAGGCCCTAATCTGTAGTATATTGGTATGCTGAAGATGAATATAACCCTGAAAAATTTTTATTAGCTCTCATTTTGAAGATATTTCATATAATTCATTTTGTATGTTTCACCGTGTAAATTTATCCAGTAAGACTGCAAAAATATCCTAAATCAGCCTAGAATGAGGTAATATTGCATCGCATTGCATAATACCATCATGCACACATCATCCAGAGTTGACTGCATCATTTTCTGATGCAATGCAATACTACTGCCAGGTGACTGCTGAAGTAAGCTATGTTAGCAGTGCACTAGATAAAGCCCTGTTGGAAAGGTTGAGCGTTGAAAGTATGTCAGATTTTGTGTGAGACAGTTTAAGCTACTGTTTCATAGAACTGTTATTACTTTATCCATTTAGGCACAATATAGAACAGTAATGTCTTGAAAGTGTGTTAATAGCATGGACAATTTCTGCTCTATTTGTGGGGAAGTGACATTTGCCAACCAGAAGAAAAGGATCACTTCTCAAGTGAAGAAGGCTTATCATCTTTACTTTGGATGCAAGGTTGGTGACCAAGACAAGCTTTGGGCCCCACATATATGCTGTGCTACATGTGCAACACAGCTTTCACAGTGGTTCAATGGCAAAAGGCCATCAATGCCGTTTGCAGTCCCCATGGTGTGGAGAGAGCCAAGCAACCACATAAAAGACTGTTACTTCTGATTGGTTCCTCCTCTTTCTGGTGGAATAACAAAGCAAAAGAGGTCAAGAACAGTCTACCCCAACATTCTGTCTGTATTGAGACCAGTTCCACATGGTGAGGGACTTCCTCTTCCAGAACCTACGGCAGAATATTCTCTTGATTCATCTGAAGGACAAGGATGAGCCCACCTGTGTTTCTTATGTGAGTGGGAGAGCCGAGCAAGTGAACTGCACTACTTGCGGAAGGAATGGACTCGCAGACGAAATGGAGCAGTTGGAGAGAAGAATATCCAGCACCCAGCTCTGGTCAAGTCTCACAAAATCCTGCTACCACCCCTTCATATCAAACTAGGTTTGATGAAGAATTTCGTGAAAGCCATGGACTGGACCTCGCCAGCTTTCCGATACCTACATGAAAGATTTCCTTGAGTCAGCAAAGCAAAGATTAAAAGGAGAGTTTTTGTGGGTCCTCAGATTCGAGAGCTCTTCAAAGATGACTGGTTCAACAACTTGCTGCACGGTGATGCAAAACAAGCATGGAATGCTGTTTGCCTAGTTCCATAAACTTTCTTGGGAATGTTAGGGCAGAAAACTACAAGGAACTAGTAGAAGACATGTTGATGCAGTATCTGAAACTTGGCTGCAATATGTCTCTAAAGATCTACTTCCCTTGTTCCCATCTGGATTTTTCCCCTGAAAACTGTGGTATGGTTAGTAATGAACATGCCGAACGTTTTCATCAAGATACCGCATCAATGGAACAAAGATACCAGGGAAAATGGTCCACTACATTGCTGGCTGACTACTGCTGGACACTCCCCGGAGATGCTCCTGAACAGCTGTACAAGAGATAAGCGAAGAAATCTAAGAAGCAGTCTATGACTTGATTTTTCACATGTATTAACTGCAGGCCTATTACTACTGGCATGCATTTTGTGATGTAAACATCCATTTATTGCAGATTACAAAAAAGCTAGAGCCAAAATTAGAATTTGAGTGTCATATTCATGTTGAACACATACAAATTGAATTGATAGGAAATGACTGATTTTATTTCAGTAACATGACTTTTGTAAAAATTTGTTGCCCAAATTTGTTGTTGTTAGAGCATGTCATAGACTGGGAGAAAAATTTCAGTACAGATATTCAAACACAAGCATCTCTCTCTCTCTCTTTCTCTCTCTCTCTCTCTCTATGTATATATGTGTGTGTGTGTGTGTGTGTGTGTGTATACATGTGTGTGAATATATGTACACACACACACATGACTCTCCTGTCTTATCAAGAATTAAGACAGCAGACGGTCCTATTTTTTATAAAGAGCAAAAGTTTTGATTGAATATTTCACAAAGTTATATAAGTTTGCTTAATGTCTTCTATTGATAGTTTTCATGAGATGCTAGTTAAAACACAAGAATATCCTTATCCAACCACTAGAATGGAAAGCAAAAATGACATTAGTAAATGTAGAACAACTGGAATTCATGCATTGCTCATGGGAGTGTATATTTGTACAACCACTTGGGAAAAATTATTTTGCGGTGTCTTTTCACACTGAGCATTTGTTTTTCCTATCCCACTCCTAAGTCTGTAACAAACTGAAAATGAATGTATATGTCCACCAAGGTATATATAAAAGAATGCTCATTTCAATGAATTTATAGTTGTCAAAAATTAAAAAGACCACAACACTCACCAACAGTACACTGGATAATCATATAATGATGTATTCATCAAGAACTACTAAAAAACAGTGAAAAAGAATAGATAGCATATTACAAGCAGAAGTATGTATACTGTTCACAGACACATCATTCAGGAAAACAAGCGGGTGTAAAAGTGTATCTATTGTATTACCCCATATATGAATTAGAAAAAGAAACAAGTCTATAATAGCTATGAGAATAATGAGTTTCTTATGGAGGGCATTGAGTGAGAGAGGACAAAAGAGAACCTTTCAGGCTGCTGGAAATATCTTATGTCTTGATCAGTTTAATTATTACACAAGAGTAGGCATAAGTATATATGCAGGTGGTTCACCTAAGACTTGTGCATTTTACTGCATGCATGTTGCACCTCAATACAGTTTTTGAAAATTTTGAAAGTATAATAGAGGCAATGAAAGATCCCCATAGGTCAAACAACATAGTAGTGATAGGAATAAAAATTTAATGATGTTGAAGATAAGTCTTTTCAGGGAATAAAGATTGCTTGGTCTGAAGCATGATGTAGACTTTGCTAAGCTGTTTTATCCATCATTTTTTAGTCGATTTGGTTTGAATTTAAATTATTTTTATATTATAGCAGTTTTGATAGTTAAATTGCTTCCATGATTTGAAATCTCCAGATATATTTAAGGGCAGGAAGAAAATAATTGCTGTAATGAGTAAAAAAGGAACTCTTTCTGCCTCAAGCTAACAAAGATAAGAGGACATTTAATGGAGCTTTTAGTTTAACTTTAAGAGCACCCTGCATGGGGGAACCCTCTTTCCATATAATTTAATGATCCAGGAAGAGTTTTTATGAATGGCAAACTAACGTGCCACATATAGGGTAAAAGAGTAAGCAGGTGGACTTATGTCATAAAAGAACCTATAGCATTTTTCCTATCAGAGATGGGCTAGAAAAAAGCAAAATTAAGGCAAAGAAATAGACATTAGGTATGTCACAAAAAGAGCAGTTAATGCTTCACTGCAGACAGTAGGCCTTTAAAGGATCCTATGTGACCAAAAAAGGAAAGAAGAAAAATGAAGTAGGTCAGATTATTTACAAGACCTAAGAACACTGGCTAGTGTTTCTTTATTCTGGAAGGCTCTTATTAAGCCTTATATCTTAGAACAGATTCCCTAGAACCAAAGCATGAAACAGAAATCCCTTTGCTGTGATATTTTCACTCTCAAATGAAATTTTAAGTGCTTGAGTAAAGCAGGATAGGACAGAGTAAGAAGTTAGTCATATCTATGGACCCAGCGTAGTCGGGGCCAGCCTCAGCCTGACCCCATAGGAGCTCAAGAGTAGAAAACAACCAAAGAGTTGCCTCAACTAAAGCAAGAGAGGGTGTGTTTTTTAACTCATGTCAGTTAATCCTGCAGGCCTGGTCAGAAGAAAAGGGCAAGAATGTAATAAATAGTCATTAATAAGCTGTTAGTAGCCAATGTTCTAAGCAGCCGAGGAATGGGGCACTAGCCAGAAAGGGGGGGAGTGGAAGAGGAGCAATACCAGCAGCACATGGGCACATTCTAGAGGGTAGGAGTAGGAATCTTAACCTTACTGCCTCTTGCTTACTGTGGTAAATGCTCAGTGTGTACCTGACTTCATGTTTAGGTTAGTATTACTCAAATAGCAGTCTGCAAATCACTTTTACTACATATTGCTATGCATATGTGTGTGTATGAATATATATATGTATATATACACATGTATATATACTTCTAGTTTATATATGTATATATGTATATACTTTTGATATATATATATATACACTTTTGGAATACATGGATATATATATATATATCGTGTATTTATAAATGTGTGTATATGTATATGTATACATACATATATATACACACATTACCAAGCCATGTTATTAATATTTTTCTTTAAATTGACTCACTTTTTTACATAAATAAATTAATTGTGTTAAATAATAATGTCTATAAAACTATGAATTTGATTAGTTTAACATGTCCAGCTATTGATATTAATATTTAAACACAATATATGTTCTAAAAACTACTCTAATGTCATACAATTATCATTGTTTGAGGAACACTGTAGGGAAATCAAATGGCACACTTAGATATCAGAATGAAGACTTTACTATGCTAGGAAACCTATTATTATGTTTGCAGTTATCATCAAGAAAGCTAAATTTTTGCATTAAGATAGTGTCTTTAAAAGGTCCTAGGTTGAAAAAAATGTAAATATATAAACAAAGAGGAAAATCGCTTTCAGAAATTACAAGTTAATCTTATCCCTCAAATACAATAGGAATCTCAGGGAATGGAATACTAGAAAGGTAAATTTTTTTGGCGTCCCTGGTGGCACAATAGGTTAAGCACAGCACTATGGAGCTGTTGGCAGCTGCTGAGTGAGTTCAGTGCCCTGCTGGGGAGATTCCCACATGGCGCAGCAGACCTCTTCTGCCTCACCCGCTGCTTCCCTCAGCAGTATATTTCAGTTGATCTGCCTGTTCTGCGTCCCACTCTGTCTCTGGTGAACCCTCTCACTGGTCCACACCTCTGGCCTGCACCCCAGCTTGTATTCATAAATAAATAAATCTTTAAAAAGAAGGAAAATTTTTATATTTAAGGTGAGTTCATATATCTTGCCCAGGATTTTATATATATACACACACACACACACACACATACACAAACACAGTCCATGAAAAAATTACCAAGGCAATTGTATAGGCAAAAGAAAATCTTTTTAACTATGCTGAATCACCTTTACAGTCATATGAAAATAATAATAAGAAAATAATAATAAGAAAAAAGACCTTTGGCCATTACCTGACAGTATACACAATAAGTAACTCAAAATAGATCATTGTCGTAAGTCTAAACTTAAAACTATAAAAGTTCAAGAGAAAAAATTTTGTGAATATTTAGTAAGCAAAGATTGCTTACACCATATATGAATCAAAGAGAAAAACTGAGTAAATTGAACTACATCCAATTAAGAAAAAAATTTCTTTGAAATACAGTATTAAGAAAACAAAAGACAAGCCACATAATGAGAAAATATTTGCCATATATATATATATATATATAAACATATATATATGTATATATATCTCAAAGGAATTATTTAGAATGTCAAGATCTCTTACAGTTCAATGAGAAGACACACAAAGTAATAAAATATGGATAAAAATTTGAATAAAGACTTCACTAAAGAAGATATGCAAATGACCAATAAGCACATGAAAAGATACTCAATATCTCTAGTCATCAGGGAAATGCAAACTCAAACCACAAAGAGATACCAATACATACTTCTGGGCATAGGGGAACCACAGTGTCCCAATTTAACTTTTGGAGGATTTCTTCCTGTGTTTTAATGGCATTTCTTTCTAATATTGAAGGACAAATGTAGATAGGAATCATTAACAAGAAAACCCAAAGGGGAAGAGGGTGTACACAATTTCATTGGGCCAATTAAAAAAAAAAGATAATTCTAAAGATGTTGTTTTTCCTCTTTTACATAATGAACTTGGAGTAGGATGCTCACTTTTGTGTGTCATTTCAGGCTGGGATAATGGGCTCCCTCGGGTCCTGCCTCAGTGATGCTTTCTCACTCTCTGACAAGGAAGCAAATACTCCAACTTGCTTCCTTATCTTGTCATACCCAGGCCTGAGATGCTTTTATGTAGGTGATTCTGGAAATGTGGGGATTTAATTGCCACTGCTTGAATAATTGTCTTTGAGAAGTGAGAATTTTAGATGTTAGAGGGTGAATCTGAGAGGAGACAGAAGATGAAGGCTATTACCATATAAACATCCTGTTTTTGCAACTGGTAGTGATACATCATCATCCCAGCCATCACTGGTCACCACTGAATGAACATGCACTTATCACACTTCATTTAGCAGGATTTCAGGACTGGCTGGTTGGGCTTGAGCCTGGCCAAGATTATAGACTGTTTAAGGTCTCTAAACCAGAGTTCATAATAAATCCCACCACAAAGCCAGGGCCATGAGTGAAGGGAGTCAGTTTATTGCAGGGCTTTGTGAAAGGGATAAAGGTAGGATCAATATTGCAGAACAGGGCTAGGAAAGGGAGAAGAGAAAGGCAGACCTTTTCTGGAGTTTAATCTGCACGGATTTTTCTGTTTCCCTATGAGCCTCACCAGCTATAAGCAAATCACTATCATCGCCCCCATCAGCAGCAGCAGCAGCAACAACTACAAAAGGTAATGGAAACTGAGTAAGAATCCGATGCATTCTAAGTTTTTGCAAGGCGAGCTGGGGCAGGAAGTAAAATAGTCAGTGTTCAGTCTTGACATTGTTACAACCTTACTACATGTATCTGTAGTGAATGGGGAAAATAATTACTATGGTATGAGAGTTTTGTGATCCTTTTTTTTTAACGCTCAATTAAAATGTTTTGTAATCAAATGCAAATGTTTTGCAGTAGTACGTATTATAAAAGCTAGGAAAATAACGTATACCATGCAACTGATCTTAAGTAGATGATTATACAGTGTGGAGAAAGGACTAGAGGGGAGAAAATCTTAAGACAGGAAATTGGTGGAGATCACTACACTGGTTCAAATAAGAAATGATAATTAATCCATCAATTAAAGGATAGATCTCAATAAATACAAAAAAAAAAAAAAAAACATGGACTCAAACAGGTAAGATGGGCATGACTTTGTGATTAGTTGACTGCTTACTCTGTTGCCCTGATTTGCTGTTTGATGTTTGACACTGCATGTCTCAGCCTCAGCTGTTTCTCTGTTGGGAAACTTAAGACTTTTAGCTAGGTCTCCTTTCACTGATATGTTCAAGAACCTTTAGGAAGCATCCTCATCTATCTCTCCTTGAATCTGGAAGACTGATTGGGTCTAGTCCAGGAGGATTCCTTAGCTACTGTTACTTAGAACACTAAAGACTGGGGTGTTACAGATGAAACCTATTCAAGAAAGATTGCCCTGCCTCCATGGCTTCAGCCACTGTCACCTTCCTGTGATCCTCTATTGTGTCCCAAGTTATGTGAGCTCTTGCTCTCTCCACCACAACCCTTGGGGCAAACTCTGCTGAGGCTAGGTACAATTTTTTAATATTTTACTGCTCCCAGTGGTAATTTGCTGAACAACAGAGGCACCTATCAGAATTTTCATGAGCTCCCAACATTAAATTTATTTAGAACCAATCACATTATTCCTTGCTCAGTGTATAGAAATGTCCTCTAAGTTGGAATGAAAGAATTCTTACACTTTGCCACATCAGGAAGCCAGAGCAATCATTTCTGTACAACACTTGCCTTAGGTTCAGTTCCCAGAAGCTAATCCTGAGTAATGATTCACATGCAAGTGGTTTATTAAAGTCTTTCTGGGGTAAAACTTTAAGGGAGTAGAGAAGAGAGGCAGGAAGTCAAGGATGGAGTTTCAGGCAAAGCCCTAGTCTTTTTCTGATCATTCCAAGAGCTGTGGCATATGAGTTGCACCTCAAGAGTTTTTCTTGACTCAAGAAAATGGAGATGGTCTTTCCTATTCATTGGCCAAACTCTGTTCCAGAAGATGTAAACTCCCAGACACTCCTCAACTTCTGCTAGTGGTGTGGACAGAGAAGCTTCAGTAGCCCAAGGATAGCCTTATAATGCGCAGGGGTGAGCCTTAAGTCTGCAAGCACACAGAACTGAGAGATGGGAGCACAAAGAGGGTAAGAGGAACAGGAGGGCAGTGGGGTACATCAGTCTTTTCCAGCTGTACTGAGGTTTATGCATGCCCCCCCCCCCCGCCATTTGTGTGTGTCTGCCCATGACACTTTTTTTTCATAGGTTCTTCATTGCACTCGTTGAAGTTTTTGTCACATGAAACTTTTTTCTCTCCAAAAAGTTTTGAACTTGAGAGGAGAAGATGGCCTATAAGTATCCCACAAATGATAATATATTATTGACTTTATTCCACACATTGGTCATATTGAGATATAACTCATGCACTGTAGAATTCATCATTTTAAAATATGCAGATGGCAAGATTTCATCTTTTTAAAAGTTGAGTAGTATTCAATTATGTATCTTTACCATATCAGCTTTATCCACTTGTCAATTCAAAGGCACTAGGTTGTTTCCAGCTCTTGGCTATTGTGAATAGTGCTGCAATAAACATGGGAGGGTAGATAATCAGATATGATATATATATAACCAATGGAATAATTAGCTACACAGAGGAAGTCCTGCTATTTACAGCATGGACGGACCTAGAGGAAATTCTGCTTAGAGAAATAAACCAGACAGAAAGGCAATCGCTATATAGTTTCATTCATATGTCATATAGAGAAACCAAATAAATAGGTGAAACAAGTAAATCAAAAATAAATTTTGGATTATAAGACCAATTAGTGGTTACCAAAAAGGGATGGGTAAATCAGGAAAAAGGTACAACAATATACAAGGCATGGATTTTGGGCAGTGAATTGAATGTAGTATATACATATGTTAATTCTCAACAATGAACACCTGAAACTTATATAACATTATAATGCGCTATTACTTCAATTAAAATGCAAATGAAGTTTTCAGTACAGCTCTTTTTTAAATCAAAGTAGCATTTCATTACAGCATTATATAGGTTGCATTTCTTTAATAATTAATGACATTGAGCATCTTTTCATGTCTTTAATAACCATTTTTATATCTTCTTCAGTAAATCATCTATTTAAATCTTTTGCCCATTTTAACTGGGCTTAATTGTCTTATTACTGTTGATAGAATTCCATACATTTTTATTGGATATTCTTTGATGGCTCAGGTGTTATTTCAGAAGTTGCAGACACAAAGTTGAAAATATAGGCAAGTCTTTGCTTTCATGACATTCTAGTAGAGGTATAGAAACTAAAAATGTATAAACAGTTGAGTGGACAAGAAAAATTTCTGAGAACAATAAATATTATAATGGATAGAAAATAGGGAATGCGATAGTGACAGCTGCAATGGGGACTGCATAAAATATGGTGGTCAGGGAAAGATACACTTTGAATTGAGACATAGAGCAATAGAAGCAGCCTATTGAAAAGATTTCAATAGCATTGCCGAGAAAACCATTTCGAAAGTAAAATGTAACTGTTAGATAAAAGAGTCCCTTTTAGTTTGATTACACTGGTGGTAGAATTTTTGATCAACTCGGACCTGAATCTATATTTGCCTGAAGATATTAACTTTTCCCCAGAATTGCTTTCATAGCTATTCAGGTAGGTCAATTTTGCCTTTGTATATTTTGATGAAAGAAACATATGCCTCTTGAATTCGAGGCCCATGCAGTGCTTCTTATAGCTTACTGGGTAAGTACATAGTAATTAATATATACAATTCATGATTTGTTCTTGCCAATTTATAGTAATGATAGAAAAGGTCATGATATAACTTTAAATTATACTCTTTATTAAGGAAATACATGGCATGGAAAAAATATCAGGCATTCAACAATGTTAGAGCTGGGTTCTATGTCCCTAATATTGAACTTTCTTTTAAATCATTTTCCAAAGCAAATCCATAAAATATGAGGTGACCATGTTTCCTATTTGCAAACAATGCATAAAACATAAAGTAACAGGCACAATATTCACATTTTAAAAATGCAATTTGGAATGTAGTGCTCCCTTGCTTGTTTTGAAGCCAGCTGCCAGAGGATATGAATAACAAGATCAGAAAAATCCAATAAAGGCTAAGTGTGCTTGTGGGTAATTTCCCCATCATTTGGGTGTAGTTCCACTTAGATGAAGGACAGATACCTGAAACCCCTGCATACATTTCACTGGCATCTAAGAAAAAAACAGCAAAAAAAAAAAAAAAGGTCCTTTGTTCAAAAATCTAATCTAATGCAACTTGAACTATTCAGTTGAGTATTCAGCAACATTCTATTATTACGGCTGGTGCATTTATTAAATTTATTAAGAGCAAAAATTCAAAATAAAAGTTAACCAAATTGCTTAAGGAATAATAAAATATGAAATGTAGAATCTATTTTTGGTAGCTATTAGGCATCAGCTTTTTAAACAGTTATTTATTAGATACCTACCATGTACCAGATAACATTTATAGATACTTGGATATAAAGTTAAGAAAAAGAGACAAAACCTTGTTCTTAGTAAAGGTTACATTATGGAGACAGATGATAAATAAGTGAACAAATAAGCAAGAGAGCCTGGCATGTAATAAATGCTGCAAAGCATGAGATAGGAGTTTTACACACACACACACACACACACACACACACACACGCATATAGTGGTAGAAGGGATTAAGTGGGAGCAAGATTAGATTGAGGTATAGTGAAAGTCTTTGAAAGATTATAAAATCTGACTTGAGTCTTGAAAGAATAGACTTGAATAAGATATTTCATGCTGTATTTTTATGACAAATATATGCTTTGTTTAACCTTCTTTCTTGTACTACAAGAAAGAAGTCCAATTTGTGTTCTTTTTCACTACTTCTCTAATTCCTTGTTTAGTACAATGCATATCTAAAAAGACTTTACATCAAGTACATTACTATTATTGGGGAAATATTAGCATATTAAAGCCATTTCTGTGTTTTATGTTTCACAAAATCCAGCTATAATATAACCAATATAGGTCTATTCCAATGATTAAAGACTTTGCATTCTTACTTTCTGTTTTAGTTAGCTATTGCCACAACAGTCATGTGTAACAAACCACCCCACAGCTCAGTGCTAAAAGCAATTATTCATCTAGTTCATGTGTCTTGGCAGACTGTTCAAGGATTGTCTTACATGGACTTGGTTCTAAGCTGCAAAGTGGTTACAGGTCTACTCCAAGTGTTTCTCATCCTCCTAAATCAGTAGGTTCTTTTTCATGTAGATATGAAAAATTTTAGAAGACCAATCCCAAATGTGAAACACATTTCAAGTTTTAGCTTATGTCACACACACTAACATCTCATTGAGCAAAGAAAGTTACATGATCAAGTTTTAGTCAACTGCAGGGTACTAGACCTTGCCCATGAGACCTTGCCCGAGGAAGTCTATTTGTCAAACCCAACATCAATGGAGTATAGAAGGTAGGAAGAAACTACTTGTCATGTAGTGCTTAGTCTACTACACCTTTCATTCACCAACTAAGTATTGAGCATCTAGTACATTCAAAACATGTCATATGTTTTAGGATATCCAAACTCATGCAAGTTTGCTTATTTGAGACAGTAACACAAGGTAGAAAATGAGAAGTTGTTTTTAAGGAATCAGATCAAAGGTTTTGGATATTTAGAGAAAATGAAATTAAAAATCTCCTCATCTTAGAGTTACTTGATATAGAAGATCTTAAGTTGAAAGATAAATGTATACATGCTCATTATCATTCTGAACAAACACATGCAGACTCGTGCCTGTATGATACATTTTATTGAATGTTAAGCATATAATCTTCTATGCTAAAGATGATGCTGTCAGTGCTCCATCCATTTCCCCTTGCCTCTCTCCATTCTGTAATTATTGGTGACTTCTTATTGCAAGAACCTGCAGCCCTCTGTCTTAAGATTTTGTCTGCCCAGGGTGCATGAGTGGCCTCTGCATGGATTTTGTAAGAATGACTATGGAGTGAAAGACCTGGGAGTTTCCCTCAACCAGAGATATACCAGATATACTGAGAGAAAAACACCTCAAGTCCTTGCCCCTTGACTCATTAAGAGTTCTCCAGAAGGATGGAAACCCAAGTCACTCACACTGGTACCTGGTTTATTATAACTCCCTCTACTGGCTACCTTTCTTCCCTGTCTTACTTCTCCCTTCCCATCAGTGTGCTATATGAGATCACTTCCCAAATAAATTGTCATTTGCTCTTGGATTCTTTTTTCATGGTCTTTCTCTGGGTAATATAAAATAAGATCATGAAATAAACTGAAGTAACTCAAACTGGTGAAGTTAGAATTTATTTGAGCAACAGTACCAGGCCAAAACCAAAAATCCTTGAAGCAACTAATGTGTGACTTGGATGGTATCTAGCAAGGAGCTTTTCTTTTTCTTTTTTTTTTTTTTAATTGAAGTAACAATGTTTTACATTGTTGTTTATATTTTGGAAGGATAGGATTCCTCCATCCCCAGTCCTACCAGTGCTAATACCATAGCCTTCCCACCACTAAAGCATTGGCATGGAACTTTTTATCTGTACTTAGTTTCTGTGTAGAAAGCAGGAATTTACATCTATATAACACATAATATGCCTTATCAAGCAATGCACTTCTAGTTAAATTTGCATCATGCAAGAACATTCAAATATATCCAGCTGAAAGAATTGAGAAGAGATTCCTA
The DNA here is from genome assembly GCA_004024925.1 of Scalopus aquaticus. NCBI lineage: Eukaryota > Metazoa > Chordata > Mammalia > Eulipotyphla > Talpidae > Scalopus > Scalopus aquaticus. The sequence continues at coordinate 26,526 of PVIJ01014750.1, forward strand.
TGTAAACAGCTCATTATTTATGAGGACCTGATAAAACCAGAGCCATTCATTTAGAGTCTGATCATTTTCTTCTTTACCACTATGAATTCTACCTTCACTAAAAATTTACTATGTGAAAGTACTATTCTACTTTCTTGAGATTCAACATTAAATTTAGGCCTGATCCCGCCTGCCCTCTAAATATTTATAATCCATTTAGGAGTCATGCATGGAAGAAGATAATGAAAATTAAACTATAATATAAGCTATGGCAAATGCCATAATTGAGGAATAAGCAAACTGTTCTCTGCATGCCCTGGACCCCACTCCATAATGAGGGATGCTAATAAGATCATCTCAGATAAACAACCAAATATAAGTTGGAAAGGATTTTTGGAAGAACAAAAAGCCACTAAGGAAAATATAAAATACAGCCTGAAACAAACAAACAAAAAGGTATAATTTAATATTTATCTTTTTTTCCTGTCAGCAAAAGATTCTTTTTTAAGAAGTGGCCTGGCACTGGAACCAACTTTGTGAAATCTGGGTCAAGCAAAATTTAGCCATAAGAACAAAATTGGAGATATTTTATTCAGGGTCAGGGAACTGGTTCACAGGGGCTGCAAAACAAAGGGGTTAAGAGGAAAATAATGCTCCACCTGGCAGCAGGAGACCCCCAAAGTATTCCCAGGCTCCAAAGACTGGGGAGCCTGGTCTTACAGCATGAGCCAGAAAGGAGTCAGGATTAAGAGGTAACCCCCTTTTCCCCATCCTCCCATCCTTCTGGTCTCTCACTGGCAGAACCCAGAGTAAACTGCTGCAGAACAAGCCTGGGGAACCACAGAGCTCGCAGCACGCAGCATGTCAGGGGCAGTGTACTGCCAAAGTTGCTGAGTCAGGGTCAAAGTGAGGATGGGCTGGAGGGTAAACCAGTTCAGGCCTGGATGGGAACTAAATTTCACATCTATTTTTTTATACATTTTCTCTGCAAATAAAAAATAGGGCCCACTGCACCCTGATACATATAAAAGAATCTGAAGTCCTGAGATGAGCTTTTTAACATCCCTGAACAAGAAGTAACCTGAATTAACTGAAATACAAATAATTATTAATCAGCTAGAGAAAATGGTACTTAATCTTTCTTAAATAAGATGTTCAAAATATACATACATACATACGTTTAATTCTTCGTGACTTGGTGTTTGTATTTGGAAAAAACATTGTGTTGTCCTTCCTGCATGCTACTTGTTTCCAGCACAATCACTTCTCTTAGATTCACATTGTTAACTCAGTTCCATTGAGTTAATTACTTGTTCAAACTATATAGGATTTAAGCCTTCTTGCCATCCCCCTTCACATATTGAAATAAATTACTTTTTTTTAACCTAGGGTAGAAATGCAAGGAGTTGGGAGGTTATCGAAGAAAAACTTGTTTTAAAGAGAAACTCTATGTGACAACACTAGCTTTGTGTTTATTGAACTCTAAGGTACTCTGTGACACCAAAGCTGCTAAAAATCTCAGTCTCCTCCATCTCCTGTCCAGCCCTTCTTTTCTCTTTCTCTCCCTCCCTCTGTCCTTTGTCCCCCCTTCCCTTCCTCTGTCTTTTATTCCCTCCTTTTCCTTTATTTCTCTCTAATACCCTACTACATTCTGTAAAATATTTGAGATTATGAATTTACAATTTAACTAGAGAAAAATGATGCATGACTAGAGAACAAAAACTCTTATACTAAGGTGGTGACGATGTAACCAAAATCACTAAGGAGAAAGGACATGATGCGTGGGTAACAGGATTCAGTACACACTGGTATAAAAACTGGGCTTTGAAGATCAGAGAATTTGGGAGAGTAAAGCAGGGAAAAGTCTACAACCGTAGAAATACAGAAGTAGGAAAGACGAGATGACAATAGGAAAAGGAGACAGAAGTCCTAGGGACCTTTTTGCCGCTGTCCCCTGGCATCTGTTAGTCCTATTAATGAGTGTGGCAGCATTTTCATTTAAGTCTCACCATCCAGGACTTTCAATGAAGTTTCATGATCTCCAGGCCATTGCCACTAGGGAAAGATTATTCTTATCTTTTCTTTAACCTTCAAGCTTTTATCCCCAGCTTTCTTGCAAACATCTAATGCAAAACACCCAATTTCCATGAGTGGCACAAAAAAGGTCATTAAATTTTCACAGAATCACATCATCTTTGGGGATACATTTTCATACTTCTGTATATTCATATGTTTCACTCATGTTCCACCAGTACCCCCTTGCCCAGGATTAATCTCTTCCTTTCTCTGTCCTCTGCTCACTCCGCCCTAGTCCCTCTGGTAACCAGTTTATTCAAGTCTAAGAATTATTTTTGCCGTGATTTACCAGTATGTGTTCTTTGGCTATTTATATTCCACAAATAAGTGAAACATCTGGCATTACTATCTGTCTTTCACTTTCTGACATTTCCCTTAGCATAGTCATCTCAAGACTAATCCATGTTGTAGCAAAAGGCACTATTTCATCTTTTTTCAGTAGAGAAGTAGTGTTCCAATTATTTTATAGTCCACGATTTTTTTATTCAATCATTTGTCATTGGATCTTAGGTTGATTCCATGACTTGGCTATTGTGGATAATGCAGCTATGAACATAGGAGTGAATAAATCTTTTTGTATTAGAGCTTTCATATTCTTTGAGTAAATACCTAGCAGTTGTATTAATGGATCATATGGTATTTCCATGTTTATTTTTTTTTAAAAGTTTTTATTTATTTATGCATACAAGCAGGGGTACAGGCCAGAGGCATGGGACGGCAAGAGGATTCACCAGAGACAGAGTGGGGAGTAGAACAGGCAGATCGAGGGAAATACACTGCTGAGGGGAGCAGTGGGCAAGACAGGAGAGGTCTGCAGCGCCATATGGGAATCTCTCCGGCCAGGGGTCGAACTCACGTCATCGCTACTGACAGCTCCACAGCACAGTGCTTAACCTGCTGCGCCACGCCACCGGGGAGGCCCCTCCATGTTTTTTTTTTTTTTAAGGTATCTTCATATCTCTTTCCATAGAGGTTGCAACAAATTACATTCCCAGCAACAGTGGATGAGTGTTCCTTTTCTCCACATCCTCACCAACATTTCTAGTTTCCATTCTTTTTGATCTAGGCCATTCTCACAGGGGTGAGGTAATATTTCATTGTGCTTTTGATTTTCATCTCATTTCCCTTATAATAAGTGATGTTGAACATTTTTCATGTGCCTGTAGGCAATATGAATGTCTTTGGAGATGTGTCTATTTAAATATTTTGATATTTTACACATTTTTGATTGGGTTTTGTTGTTGTTAAATTGTGTGAGCACTTTATCAATTTTGGAAGCTAGCACTTTTTCAGAGATGTTGTGTGCAAATATCTTTCCCCAATCTGTATGCTGCTTTTTTGATTTTGTGATGCTTATCTTGAGGTACAAAAGGCTTTTTGTTTCATAAATACCCCTTGTTTATTCTTGTTTATTTTTGTTTTTGTTTCTCTTACCACTGGGGTTGCATCCCCAAATACATCTCTGCAGTTGATGTCCAATATTATGTTACCCATATTTTCTTTTAAATATTTATGGTTTCAGGTTTTATATTCAAGTCTTTTATCTATTTTGAATTAATATTTGTGTGTGGAGTTAAGTAAAGATCTAGTTTATTTTTCTTTTCATTATTATTATTTTTTTTTTTTTTGCATGGGTCTGTCCATGTTTCTCTGCACCATTAATTAAAGGGGTTTTCCTCTCTATTGTATGGTTGTGGCTTCTTTGTCAAAGATTAACTGTTCATATGTGTGTAGGTGTATTTCTCGGTTCTCTATTCTATTCCAGCATTCTTTGTTTCCATGTTTCACTCAGTACCATACTGCTTTAATTATTGCTGTTGTATAGCATAGTTTAAAATCAAGGCGTGTGATACCTCTAGTTTCTTTTTTTCTTCAGGATTGGTTTAGCTATTTGGGATCTTTTGTGGTTCTCTCACTTTTGTGTTTCTCTATTTTAGATCTTGCTTTGCGTCTACCATAAGGGTTATATCAAGAATTCTGTCTAAAGGTTTCTTTGTGAGCTGCAGTGACTCCTTATCATTGAACATCATGAACAAAGCTTTTATATTTCTGGAGTTTTTTTCTTTGTCATTTTATAAAGAAGTATACGATGTATTCAGACTCTAATTGTTGAGTTACACTTGCATGATGCAACCAAGAAATCTGAATAACATATCCAATTAAACTGAAATTTCCATCTCAACATCTCTATTGATAATTGAAGAAGCAACAAGCAAACATTTCAGGCTTGTACCTGGACCCAGATCGAGGATGTAGTCTTATTTTAAACTTAACTATCAAGATCAGCCCTGTATTTTATTTTCCATATCATTTATCAAAAAAAATGTACTTATTCACCGATAGCATGACTGACATGGAACATCCATTCAAAGGATATTTGGTTAGACATACTGCCTCACTGAATAATTCCTTCCTACCTGCCCGCCTGATTAAAGGAATGCTTCATATTTTCATTTTACCAAAATTACAATTTACAACTTGGAAGAGAAGCTTTTTAAAGGGCTGTGTTAAATATTGAATTGTAAATACTAGTATACTAGTACACATTGATTCAGTCAAACAGCATGATGATTAAGAGTGTTGATTCAAGAACCAGATTGCCTGTATGTGAATCTAGACTACACTAGCCACCAAATATGGAATCATGAACAAGTTCTGTAACTTCTCTTTGCCCGTGTTTTCTTTATGTAAAGCTCTGATAATAATACCTACATCACAATGTTTATATTAAACCTAATTAATACATGTAAAGGACAAAGAAGAGTACTTGGTTTATAATAAGCACTCAGTAAATGCTAGTTTATTATTTCTACCCATTAATTACCTCCATTCCACCTCACCCTTGGGTCAAACACCATTAATATGATTTTCTAATAACTATTTCCAAAGCATGCTATCATGCAAAATAGATCAAATGAGCTCTACTTAATGATTTAATTAATTAATCATTTGGCCTTTATTTAAATTAAGTCCTAGCCATTTTTATCTAAGTCTTATTAAATTCCTTGACCTACTTCCCATGCTCTTGTGAAGAAAGGATACTTGAATGAAATACACATTTTATCCTAGTTCCAAATTTCTCTTACTAGAGGCTCTTTGAAATAGCATCGATGTCAGACAATTTAAGGAGTTTTGAAAACAAACGAACAAGCAAAACCCCAGCCAGTTTGTCTGTCTTCTACATGATAATTAAAAGAAGACTGAGTAAATGTATACTGAATTAGGATACCTTAATAACCTTTGATATCTTTAATGTTCATCAAAGATTTTAGCAGCTCTTATTTGAAATTGGGTACAGTTTTTAAACCCAGGGAAATCTAATCAAAAGGAGTGAAAGCAGAAGAAAAACATGTGCTCTCATGCTTTCTGAGTTGTAGGTGTGGGTTTTCTTTCCCTTTTTTTTCATTTTGGTAATGAATCCCAAATATTTATGATTTCCCAGGACTATATTCTTTGGAATTTGAACAGTAACAACACTGTGCCATTGTGTATTCTACTGACTGTCCTCCATGATGGCACTTTGGAAAACAAACAACATAAGGGTTACCAATTTTCTGGGTTTTTGAAGCACCGCAAAATTCTTATCCCTTTAATTTTATAGACTTTGTTCTTTGACTTTCATCCTATGACATATACCAATTTCAATTTAATTAGACTTGTTGAAAGATATTTTTTTTCATAAAGTTTTATCTTAAGGGAGACATTGAGAAGACTAATTTCCATTTCTTTGTTTTTGGAATGAAAGATGTTTTAGTTCATATAATTGACTCAACCTTCCCACTAACACTATTTGGAGGAGAGTCTTTATTTCAAAATCATCATCCTGATTCCAAAAGTTTCCAAGTAGTCCTGTAGGAAAAGGAGTGATATGAATTTATGTGTGGGAAGAGTGTTGAAAGAAAAGAGTACAAAGAAACAAAAGGAAAATGTTCTCTTTTTTTCCTATAAAAAGGACAGAAGTGGGTGGTACATGAGAAGCTTCCATTTTAAGATATTAAAATAATATCATATTTTCTACTCTTTTAAAGCAGTGAGTGCTCATCTTCTTCCAAAATGGCACTGTATCCTGTCCAATGGCAACTCATAAATTATAGATTGTCAACTGCATCTAGATTGTTTAATTGTCCTGCATTGCTTAGTCAAAGAAAGAAAAAGTCCTTGGTCACATTTCTCCAGCCTATTTGGAGGTGATGTTTCTATTGTAAGATTTAATGTCCTGTCCTCAGTCTTCCTGGACTGAGGTTGCTGTCAACATACTCTTTTAGAACAGAGTTCAGTGTAGACCTGTCCAAATCAGAAAATGTGTCCAATACCTATATTGATCAAGTTCATCATTAAGGATGTCAAGAAACTATTTGTTTCAGGAGGGCACAACAAAACCTGCTAAATTCCATGCACTAAGTGGCTGAGAACCACAGAAATGATGGAGCTTTTACAAGCTCCCCCCTCATATTAGAGATGATGTCATGGGTTACAAATAAAAAGAGCTGTGGGAAAATAGAGATATACAATGCTTTCATACCAACACATAATTATTGAAATGCCAGATTTTCTTTTATACTTCTATATAGCGTTAGAGCAAAGCAAACCATCTCTTAACATTGTCTATATTATTTCCTTGGCAGTAGATATCATTTAGCCTTATGGAGTTTCTTAATGAGCTGGTATTTTTCCTGTATCATACATAGTCACAGGTTTATATTTATTTCTTCACTCCTCCCTACCATTTTGAAGATGATAATAGCAGAGAAGTACTCTAACATAAGTTTTTTTTGTATTTCCCTGGGTACTTAATACCATACCTTACCCATAGTTGATAGTAGTATAGACAAATACGTATTGATGACCCAATTTAAAAAGTTGAGATAAGCATGATAGAAGGATCACTGTATAAGGCTCATGTTGAATGTCTATATCCTGTGATAGGTGGAACCTCACCTAAGGTAGATCACTTAATATAGGTGAGTTTCAAATTATTTACAGCCCATAGGATAACTGAGCAGATCAAATTGAATAATGTGCATGGAAATGCTTCAATAGCGGCATTTCTTCACTTTCTTCACCCTTTATGATATTTTTTCTGGCTTTGGTTCTCACTAATTTCTCAGAAATTGAGTCAAATCAATTGATTTTGTTATGTGTTAGATAGAATATGGAAATTAAAAAGCAAGGAGCACCCTGGGCTCTGGGATGAGAAACGAACATGGTACAGTGAATTTAAGTTACTGCAAAGGGAAGTACAAATTGATTTTTTTTTTTTTTTGCTGCACAAACCTTCAGTTGTACATGACAGTCTGAGTGTTGAAAAAAAGAAAAATTATACCTTTACTTCTCTTTCACATCATACAGAATTATCCTCTTTGAGACAAATGCTGCTTATTTGTAAAGACTATATAGGAAACCTGGACAAAAATTGCACACAGACTCTAGAGGAATTCCCAGAAGAGCTTATCACTAGAGTTCTTCTTGTTATCTAACTCGCTTCAGAAAGAACACAATAGTGGTTACCTGCTTTATGGGATCCATAAATAGGTAGATTCGTTAATATATTTAGCATATGTTAAATGACTATCTTTCAGGATTATTCATCTTGATTTGAGATGTCAGACCACACATTTTATGGTGATGCTTTATTTTCATTGACGAATTCCTTTGAGCAGGTCCAGACCCCAATCACCATGTGTAATATGCCATAACAAATAGATAAATCGTCCCCAGCCAGAGTGTTAAGGCTAGGTTATAGTAATTTTGCCCTGAGTGCTGAAATCCTGGTACTTTCAGGATTGTTACCCTATAATGTTATTTCAGTGAAGAAATAATAGCACTTTTCTCTAGCTCTTAAAAAATATCTTCTGGCATTTTCCAGGGCATTAATCATAAAATCTGTGTTTAATAAAAGGAGAAATTGAAAATAAGAAGAAATGAATTAGATTCCAAATAGCACTGAAGGGAACTATGTGAATGCAGAGTATGTTGGGAGGTGAACAAATGGATTTTTGATGTGTTAACTTGAAAAATCATAATAGTGAGATATTTCTCTATTCCTTCAATATAGAAAATGTGGCATAAAGGCAGATGAGTTATATTCAACTTCCTTTAAATTTCTTGTATTTTTTTTACATAGTAATTTTCCCTAAATTAGGCATTTAAAAAATAAAAACAGGAATGGATCTTCTCTTCAATAACTACAATGAAACTCTGAGGACATATAGATAGCCACTGGAAAGCAGTAAGATTTAACTGACATTTGTAAGGAAAAAAATATTTAACAACCACTGCTTTCATGACCTAAATTTTTATGCATATAGTTGAAATAAAAATAATTACTCAAATAAAAATGAAATAAGATAATTCTGAAAGTATTATACAAGTAACCTTTGATATTTTGAATCTCTAGCTTTATCACATTCAATAAAAATGTAAGGGTAACAAAGGATAGGTTTTCCTAAAAGTGGTCCAAATCAAGTTGAAACATACAGTGCAGTAGGATAAAATATAACTGATGAACTTGCATAAAATCTATGTCCTATTTTGGTCCCACCAGTTACTAGCTCTAGGTTGACATGGGGGTAAATTTAAATTATTTAACTTTTATGAGTACTTTAGAGTGGTGGAAATATTCTTACCTCTTTTTGGCATCAAATAAAATGATGGATGAGCATCAAATAAAATGATGGATGATATTTGTAAAATGGTGAAACCCCAAAACAACATGAACTGTTTTCCATCAATTCTGTCTTCTCTCATTTCTACTTCTCAACACAGCAAATCTTATTACCAGTACACTTCAAGAACTCTTGAAACTTGCAAATCAGAATGATATTATAACCCTGTCTTCTCTTGCTGGGGGAGGATTTGTTCAGTACTAATCAAAAAAATTCCTTGCCAGATGTCTAATTGCATACACTTTCCAGAAATCCTTTCTCAGTACATTATTTACATATTGTGTGTTTTATATTAAGTAGAATAATGCTATTGGAAAATTCCTTGAGTGTAACACAGTGCCTTATCCATAATAGGTCCTTTATAAATAAATAAGTATATATAGAGAGAAGAGAGTTCTATATATAACCCATATATGTGTGTATATAACCTATATATATATGTGTGTGTAAATATATATATTTAAATAAATGTGTGTTTGTATATATATTTCTAGAGAAGGGAGTGTGTGGATTGATTGACTGAATTTATCGTTTAATAGAGATCTGGATATGATTCCACTATGCAATAACATGCTAAACAAATGCAACTTTGCATATATTGTGCTTAATAGCAATGGTTTCTTGACAGATTATTCATGCTCTTCCATGGACATATAAGCTCATAGCTAATCTGTACATTTAAATATCCTTTTGTCTGATCATATTCTAAGGAAAGGTTGATGCTCCAATAGCCTACTAAAAATCAAAAAAGTCAACCAATTCCAATTTGTTTAGTAGCTTTTATGAATAAAACATTGCTTCACTATGCATTTTTCTGATTAAGTATATGAGTAAAAATTTTGATGATGTTAACTATTACCAAACTCAGGATGTAGATGTGTCTCATTACCTCCCCAATTCCCTTATGCTACCAATTTGTAGCCACACTCCCCTCTCCTACGCCTAATTCTTAGAGACATCCAAAGTGTCACATAAATGGAAGCACATGGGATATAACCTTTTGAGAATGGTTCCTTTCACTGACTATAGTGTCTTTAAGAGTAAGCCTACTTAACTATATTAATAATCCCTTCCTTTAGACACTTGAGTAATAGTCCATTATATGGATATACCTCAACTTGTTTATTCTTTGATTCATTGAGGGACATTAGGTTGTTTCAGTTTTTGCTGATTATGGATAAAGCTTCTATAAACATCAGTGTACATTTCTCTAGTGTAAATATCAGGGGATTGTTTGGTCATAGAGTAGATATATTCTATTTGTGAATATTTTTCCCAGTTCTGTGGTTTGCCTTTTCATTCTCTCTAATGCTATCTTTTTCAGAGCAATTTTTAAAAATGTTAATGAGTTAAATTTATATTTCTTTCGTATTTTGGATTGTACTTTAGGTGTCATATCTCAGAACTCTTTGCCTAACAGCAGGTAACAAAGGTTGTTTTTTTTTTTATTTTTTTGCTTTCATTCTTAAAAATATAGTTTTATAGTTTAGACTTAAATTTATTTTAGGTGAATTTTTGTATTAATTGTAAGGTTTTGGATACTACATTTGATCTTAACCAAAAGGTCAAGAAGCATTTATTAATTGTAAGGTTTTGGTCAAGAGTTTTGTTTTGTTTTTGGTATCTGGAGTTAACAATACTTTCAGTAAAATTTATTGAAAAGATCATCTTTTCCACATTTAATTCCTTTTGCATCTTTGTCAAAATGAATTGGCCATATTTGTGTGGGTCTGTTTCTTGATTCTCCCCTCTTACATTGATCAGTTTGTCTATCCCTTTCTAATACCACACAGCCTTGATTATTGTAGACTTATCGGTGGTTAATATGATTTCACCAACTTTATTCCACTTTTTCGAACTTTTCTGCTATTCCAGGTTCTTTGTAATTTCTTATAACTCTTAAAATCAACTTGTTTGGATCTACATAATATCCTGGTAGGATTATGATTGAGTTGTATTAAGTTTGTAGATGATTTTGGGGAGAACCGACATTTGTACTAAGTTGAGTCTTCCAATTCCTGAACAAGATTTTTTCAAATAGTCTCTGATTTCTTTTGTCAGTATTTTTCAATACTTAGCATACATTTTTATCATTTTATATATCTAAATATTTACATTTTTATAGCTATTATAATTGGTAGTACTTTAAAATATTTTGCTTAGCAATTGTTCATGATAACACATAGAAATATGATTTGGTTTTTGTATTTTGACTTTAGATCCTATGATCTTTCTAAAATATTAAATCTAAGGATATTTTATTTGCTTATTTTATTTGTTTGTTTTTTGGTAGATGTTTTAGGATTTTCTGCATAGACAGGAATATCTTCTGAAAATTGTGACAATTTATTTTACTATAGTTTGCATGCATTTTATTTTTTTTCTTTATTACTGACTAGGACTTTCAGTATAATATTAAATAGAAGTTGTGAGAGTAGACAACCTTGTTTTGTTATTGATCTTAGGGGAGAAAGATGCCCTCTATTAACTCTGAATATGGTGTTTGCTGTGGATTTTTGTTGAGATGCTATCATTTTAGGAACTTGCCTACTATTCTTAACTTGATAAATGTTTTTGTTATAAGTAGTGCTAAAGTTTGTCAAATTTATTTTATGCTTTCATTAATATGGTAATAAGATTTTATCTTTAGTATGTTAATATTATGGATTATACCCCATGATACTTTTTTAAAATTTGTACTGTCAGCCTAAATGGTATTTGGTCAAGGTGTGTGTGTGTGTGTGTGCGTGTGCGCCCACACATATGTATATTTACCATAAATTTATCTTTATTCATATGTTTCCCATAATAAATTTCCATTATGTCAAATATTTCCATAATTAATATTTTCTATAACATGTATATATACATGTGTATATATATGCATGTGTATAACATATGCATATATATATCACATATACATAAAATATCACATATGTAATTACATATTTATATATTTATCATCAGATTTGAGTTAAAATTTTTTGAGAAATTTTGTGTCTATGCCTATGGAGGATAATAGTCTGTAGTTTTATTTTCTTAGACTATCTTTGCTTAATTTGGGGATTATTATAATAATGATCTAATGGGATGAGCTGGAATTTATTCTCTATTCTTTATGGAAGATATTGTATGATTTGTATGAATTTCTTTTTTTAAATGTTTGTTAGAATATGTCTAATAATTCTTTTTTATGAGACATTATTTTTTGAATGTTTTGAATTACAGCACTATCAAATTGTCTTTTTTACCTTGAGTGAGTTTGCAGCTTGTTGTTTTTGAGAAATTGGATAATTTTATGTAAATTGCTGAATTTATGTGTTCAGAGATGTCTGTATGTTTCTTTAACGTCTTTTATAAACTATGCTGCTTTATTTAAAAAAAAGCTTAGATCAATCAAGCTTTAGATCTAATTACTATATAAGTAACTCAGGAAACAGATGAATATATTAATGATAGCACAGTGAAATATTTTGAAAAATCTAGATTGTGGGAGTTCTATAGCTCAAAGACCTGGTTTCCTCAATAGACAAATTATAAGAAGAGAGAGGAAAAGGAGACCCGATAAAAAGATGTTCATCAAGCACAATTAACAATATATGCACATTACTCAAATATAGATTTAAATGAACACATCATAAAATGGTTAACATTTATGAAACAGTCAGAAATATTTGCCATGACTAAATATGTTATGATATTAAGAAGTATTTTTAGACTCTTTAGGTGATAATCTTATCCATAGATTATGATTTTTAGTAATTTTTTTCATACATTGTTGTGGTCCCCATAGTTCTTCCGCCACCTTATCACCTGTGAAACATTAGATTATTTTAAAGACGATTTTAAATGTAAATTTTTTTTATAAATATATATATTTTTATTGTTATTTATGTCTTTTACATTTTGTATTCCCCTTGGGTAGCCCACCACCAATTCACCCGTGATCCATCTCCATGGTCCCTTGTGTTCTTTTCTATTCCATTTTGTGCCCTTTTCCTTCCCTCC
>PVIJ01014751.1:0-39241 GCA_004024925.1 Scalopus aquaticus
TGCCAGCGAGTCGCTCTCAATATCTCTCTTCCTCGTCCCCAGCTCTCTCCTGACCTGAGCTCCTGTGGCCGCAGATCTGAGCCAGGACTGCTGGGGGGCTCCCTCCCTACACCCCTTGTCTGCCAGGAGAGGAGCTGGGGCTCCCCTACATCTTGGGAGGTGATGTTTGCTCCGCGTGAAGAGGACAAAAGAGGCACAGGGTGACTTGTCAAGGTCACCTGCCAGGGCAGCTGGGGCCGGGTGGGGGTCGCATCACCGGACAGCAGCCCGAGCCCAGAGGGCGGCCTGCAGGCCGGGGCTCCGGAGCTTTGCTGGAAGGTCGGGCTCTGGCAGCCCCGCTCTCAGCTGGGCAGAGCTGGCTGAAGGGTCCGGCTGCCCCTTCTTCCCGAGGCCTGGGCCGGGGCTTCCCCTGCGCGGCCCTGTGGCAGAGAATCCCTGGGCCCAACACCGCCCCTTCCTGGGGTCCCGGCCTCCAGCTCAGCACCCCTCCTCCCTGCTGCCCCATCCAGAAAGCTCAGGCCATTCTCACCGCCACCTCCCTACACCCCCATCCAGGGCATCTGCCAGCCCTGCCCTCCTGGCTGCCTCTCCCTCCCCCATCTCCTGCCCGCACTGTCCTCGCCTGGCCCAGGCACCCTCTTCGCTCCCAGGCACAGTCACCTGCGCTGGTCTCCGGGATCCAGGCGCCTCCAGTTCAGTCCACAGCTCCCTCCCATGCCTTGCTCCCTCTCAGGGACCTTCCGTGGCTCCCTACTGCTCTGACAACTAACATCCCAGCAATCCTCATGGCCTAGAGGGCCCTCGTGGACTGGCCACTGGAAGCCGCTCCCCAACTCTCCCCACCCCGGGTCATACTCTGACCCCACAGACCAGCCATGTGCGGCCTTCGCAGGTACTGGTCCCTCCTCCCAGACACCGTTCCCGGGTCTCCCCCTGCCCTGACACCAGCTTTCCTCACGGCTTAGCTCCCTGGTCAATAGTAACAGCTGGGTGTACTGGGCACGTACTGCGCTGCAGGCTCTGGCCTCATCTGTGTCGTTTAACACGCATAATAACCTTGGGGTGATTATCATGCCCATTTTACAGAAGATGAGTCTGAGGCTGAGACGCAAACACTGGCCGAGATCAGGAGCTTGGAAGTGGTAGCACTGGAAACTGAACCCAGCTCATTTGCAGGATGTCACGCACTCCTCCCGGGTCGGGCCCTCCTGTCTTCCTGTTCCCCTATACAAGCACTCGCCTGGCTGTTTCCCATCTCCCCATTCGGGGTGGACTGTGAGTGCCCAGGGCCACCCCGGGTCTCAGTTGTGTCTGACCCCCAGAGCCAGCATGGGGCCAGGCAGGTGTGGGACACTTGGACAGAGTCTGTGGCCCGAGAGTGGGGGGCAGCTGCCCTGCCATCTTTCAGGCCCCTCTCCCCCATGCCCCCCTCCCCCACAGGATACCTCAGTAAGCAAAGCCTTAAAACCAAAAATAATTTTACAGTTCATTTGAGTTAATCACAGTTGCTCTTTCTGGAAAACATCTTCCCCAAATTGTCTGCAGAAAAGAAGGCGGCCTGCCCAACACCCCCTCCCCACCCTCCATACCAGAGCCCTAAAATCACAGTGGTGGCAGGAGGCGGGAGGAGTCGAGGAGCAGAGACCCCAGGAATTCCAGTCTTGCATGGTGTGTGCTAGGCAGTCCCCACCCTCAGGGGTCTCCCATAGACTGAAGAGGGCAACTTTAAACAGATGCACAGTGATTGTGCGGTGCTGAGGTGTGGTGCGTTTACCGTGCAGAAGTTAACACCACTGATGGCTAGTGTAAACAGACCTCTTGGAGTCTCAGTGTCCTCGTCTGTAAAACAGCATCTTTCTCACGGGGTGTTATGAGGCTCTAGTAGGAGACATGAATCCCTACACTTAGCACTTCGCACTTCCTTGGTTTTAGCACACAGTGGGGCTATATTCTTTAGCTAGGACTATCAACTAAATACAGACTCAGCAGCTTGAACAAAAGAAATTTATTCTCTCTGAGTTCTGGAGGCTCCAAATCCAAAACCAAGGTTTAACAGGGTGGATTTCTGCCGAAGCCTCCCTTCTTGGCTTGGAAGCGGCCTCCCTTCTGTCTTCTCTGTGCTCGTCGTGTTCTAATCTGCTCACAAGGACACTAGTCTCACTGGACTAGAACCCACTATGTGACCTTATTTTAACTTCATTGCCTCTTTAAAGGTCCTACCTCTAAACATAGTTATATTCTGAGGTCACGGGGGTAGGAATTCAACATAGGAATTCAGTCCATAACAGAATATGTCCTAGAGAACATAGTGCAGATGTCCACCAATCACTTATACATATGTGTTCTAGAAGCATTACTCATAATAGTCAAAAAAGAAAGCAATCCAGATGTCCATCTATAAGAGAAGGGATGAATGCATTTGGATAGAGGGATAAAAATGGAACTACATAGCAATTTTTTAAATTGCAAACTATGAATGCACGTGAGACATGTATGATTATCACAGACATGACCAGCAAAAAAAAAAAAAAAACTCGGACACAAAAAACACATGTTTTATGATTTATCAATATGAGCTAATTTATAGTGATAGAAGTCAGAATAACAGATGCATCTCAGGGTTGGGAGAATTAACTAGAAAGGGAAATGCATGCTGTAAATCTTCTCTATCTTGATCTGGGTGGTGGTTTCATGGGTGTATACATTTGCAAAAATTCATAGAAAGATCTCTTGCAGCTTTGGCTGTGTGATAAATGAAATTTGGTGGTAAATAAACATTTATTTCGCTCACACTTCTATTGGTTTCTGCACTGAATCAGTTTTAGGCTGGCTCAGTTTGTCTCTGGTGCTGTCCCCAGGGGCCTGCGGCTGGCTAAGACTGACTGGGCGCGCAGCTGTAGCTCACACATCTGGTCGGTGCCCTACTAACAGCTGGCGCTCTTCTTTGTTCTTCATTTGGGCTCTCACCCAAATTTAGTCCCTGCAATGTGTCCATTGTTTTCTTTTTTTTTTTTTTAAAGAATTTTATTTATTTATGTATACAAGCTGGGGTACAGGCCAGAGGCGCGGGGTGGCGAGAGGGTTCACCAGAGACAGAGTGGGGAGCAGAACAGGCAGATCAGAAATACACTGCTGAGGGGAGCAGCGGGCGAGGCAGGAGAGGTCTGCCGCGCCATGTGGGATTCTCCCCGCCGGGCGTCGAACCAGCATCGCTCGCGGCCAACAGCTCCACAGCGCAGCGCTCAACCACTGCACCACCGGGGAGTTTGTTTTTTTTTTTTAAGATTTATTTATTTATGCATACAAGCTGGGGTACAGGCCAGAGGCGTGGGGTGGCGAGTGGGTTCACCAGAGACAATGGGGAGCAGAACAGGTAGAGCAAAGGAAATACACTGCCAAGGGGAGCAGCGGGCGAGGCAGGAGAGGTCTGCCGTGCCATGTAGGAATCTCTGGCATCACCGCTGCTGACAGCTCCATAGCACAGCTCTTAACTGCTGCGCCACCAGGGAGGCCTGGTGTCCATTGTTGTCAAAGGGAAATGAGGGGTAGTCTTACTAGAAGAGAGGTGGGCACGGGGAGGTAAACAAGGAAACAGAGGCCCAGTCCACATTTTACTTGACTCATTCTTGGTCTCAGAATAAGTGGCACTTCCTCAGAGAACACTTCTGGCCTCTGATATGTCAGGGCCCACTAATCCATCTCCTTTATTTTTTCTCTCTTATTCTCACAACTAAAAATGCAGTGTTAAATATGCCTGTGGAGTTTTAGATATGTTAGTGAATCTTTCTTCTAACTTCCCTATAAGGCAGTGTTTTTAAATCTCAGTTTTATAGTTGAGGAAATTGAGGTCCAGAGAGGTTAAGTAATTTGCTCAAGAGCACACAGCCAGGAGGTGACAGAGCTGGTCCTCTGGTCCAGGCGGTCACTCGTACCCCATACATTCCTCTAAACCACTGTACTACTCTCAGTAACCATAGCTACACTGGTAATCATGACTTCACACAGATGCACAACACGAACACACTCACACACGCTCACAAATGCATTCACTCCTACACTCCTGCCATCACACTCCGTGTGCGGACACATGCACTCACACACTCATGCACTCCCAATCATCACCACACACACTCACAAACATGCGCTTAAATAACCGATCTCAAATATTCTTTCATGACATGTAAACATGCATTCACACACAGACTTGCCCATGCACACACTCACCTAAATACTCACATACACATTGACACACATTCACAGGTACACAGGTACCCAGGCATGGCAAATGTGCACGTATTCTCACGTACACACAAATGCACGCACTCACACGCATGCACGTTTAAAAACACTCACATCCTCATGCATGCATATTCATGCACATGCACACTAACACGTAAGCAAAGTCATGTGTGTGCACACACGAGTACTCACATGCAGAGCTGAGTGAATAGTTGTGACCACCACAGGGAAGGTCCGTGTGCCTTATACATTATGGTGGCCCCCACACCCCACACAGAGCAGTATAGGACACGGACCCCTCACTTTTCTAAGGGAGAGAATGAGGCTGCCCAGCCCTTCAAGGGAACTGTGGAGAGTCAGACAGGAAAATGGCCCTGTATCTCTTCCTCCCTCATCCGCGGCCTCTGCTCATTCCTTCCCTCACCTCTTCCCCACTGCCCTCCCTCCCTCATCTCCTGTACCCCTCCTCACCCCTCTCTCCTTCATCCTCTCCTCTTCCTCTACCTCAGTCCCATAATATCGCCCCTGCTTCCCATCCCTTTCCACCTTCCAAAGCTAATTAAATGATACCATGAAATGTATTTTATTTGCATTTGGTTCAAAAGGGCCACAGAGCACCCACGCATGCTCATTAGCAGCCTCTGCGCAGAGGGATGTAATGAACTGACTTCATTACACAGCCATCTCGCCGGCGCTGGGAAGCCATCACGTATGCCTTGGGAAGCGCACCACAAACCTGAGTGCCTGAGGTTGGAGGGGTGAGTGGGAGGAGGACCCCACTTTCGGAAGGCCCTAGGCTGCCCCGGCCCTGTGCTCTGGCTGGGCGGGAGCTCTGAGTGGAGGGAGCGGGGGTCAGAGGGGTCAAGGCCGGCCCAGGTGCCCATCGCTGGGCTGCACCCTAGTGTGGATGCTGGAATCCCCTGCGGCTTTGACTGGGGCCACGTCTCAGCTTCCCAAGCAGGGCCTCCAATGAGCACCTCCTTGGGTGCTTATTGCAAGGGGCCCTGAATTTCCCGGGGCACCAAGCGCTGTCTGCGGATGGGCTCGCTGGGCAGCACAGCCCACCCTGCACTGCGTCGTCGTGTGCGCACGGCTGCATCATGCGGCACAGAAGCGCTGAGCTGCCTTGCCGCGGTCCCGGCGACAGCGCCCTCCCTGGGTCTCCTCTGTCCCTGGAGCCTGGGAACAGCGGCTGAGGCCTTGATTCACGACAGCGGCCACCACCGCTTGAGCGCCTACTGGGTGCTGGGCGCCAGGCTTAGGATGTGCCTGCGTTATCTCACCTCAGCCTCACACAGCGCTCCAGAAGAGACACCGCCTTAGCCCCGCTTTACCGGTGAGAAGACAGGCTCAGGGCACTCGGGGCTGTGTCCAATGACAGCCAGAATGAGGGGTGTGGTGGGCTCGATCTTAGGTCCACCCAACACCGCTGCCTCCGCCGGTTCTCTATGCCCCCCTCACTCTCTATGCCCCTCCATGTGAACACCCTGCACACATGCAAAGCTTCCAATACTTGGCTTCATGTTCAAAAAAATTTCTTCTCATATTGCAAATATTCATGAAGGCCTCTCTGTGTGTCCAATTTTGTACTAGAACTTTACAAGTATCTCATTTACTCCTTACAATCCCCTATGAGGCAAGTACTATTATGGCCCCATTTTACAGATGCTAAAACCCAGGCACAGAAAGGTGAGGTCAGCCCCTCCATCCACAGTGTTGGTATGAACCAAGCTGGGATTGACTCCACAGTTGGGCTCCCAACTCCGACCCAACTCCACCCTCATGGAGTTAGAATATAATTCCTCCTAAGTATTAGTTTCCTATTGCTGCTATAACAAATAGCCACAATCTTAGCAACTTAAACAACATAAATGTATTATCTTACAGTTCTGGAGCTCAGAAGTCCAAAGTAGGTCTCCCTGTGATAAAACCAAAGTGTGCCCGTGGCTGCATTTCCTCCGGGAGCTTCTGTGGGAGGATCCGTTTCCCTTTCTCTTTCAGCTTCTAGAGGCTGCCTGCGTTCCTTGGCTTGAGGTCTTTCCTCCACCTTCCAAATCAACACCACCAGGTCAGACCCTGCACATGTTGCGTCACTCTCACCTCTTCTACCACCTTCTCCCACTGTAAGGGCCCATCCCAGGTAATCCCATGTTTAAGAGCAGCTAAATCTGCAAACTTAATGTCCCCTTTGCTATGTCATGCAAAGGAACACACGCACAGGTCCCGGGGGCCAGGACATAGACATCCCTGGGGGTCACCGTTATGCCGACCCCCGCGCACCACAGCTGCCCTCTGTGCATTGGGCACAGTGTAGTTTTGCTTACCGCAGAACAACCAGGTGAAGGCGGGACCATCAACCCCACTTTATAGGTGAAAAGACAGAGGCTACTAAATTTCTCAAGGTCCAGCCCTGGCTCTCCCGTGGTCCCCTGGGGTCTGACAGTTCTGCTCCACAATCCCTCCTCCATCATTGTACTTTGACAATGGAGTAGGACTCTTTGTTAGTTTCTGATCAGTTTTGGGGAAGCGGAGTTTCCTACTAGGAGAGATTGGAACTGACTGGCGTTTCTGGGGCCAGGCACTGTAATTCTCACTCACCCCACCCTGTTGGCCAGACTCCAACCCCTGCCCCAGTCCACTTATCTGGGTTAATTAGGCCAGATCCCTGCTAGTCCCTCCTCGCTTTATTAGAAATTAGATGCATTAAAGAATTCTGCTGACCTCTTGGATTGCAGGAGAACTTTGGGTCCCAGAGGCCCCTTGCTCTGCCAAGGGCCCTCTCCAGACCAGATTTGTTATCTCATTAGCAAGAAGTGAACACACTGCTGACAATCCCTGGGCATCTGAACCATCTGTGCCTGGCATCCTGGCACAGCCAGGCCAGTGCTGTCCATGGGACTCATTGTTCCCTTTCCTGTGCCACAGGGAGGTAGAACCAGTGAGAGTGGCAGCCTACTCTTCCTAGGACAGAGACAGGCACGGGGGGGGCACTTGGAGGAAAGCTGGGGTGGGGGACGCCTGGAGGAGGTGATATGGGCAGGGAAAGGGAGACCTCAAATGGCTAGAAGGGAAGAACTTTTCTGAGCACCCACTATGTGCCAAGCATTGATATATACCCCTTATCCAAGCCTTGTCACCTTGGGAGACTGATGTCACCAATCTAATCTCATTGTGTAATTATGCCCATTTTGCAGATGAGGAAATAAAGGCCCAGAAGGTTCAGTGCCCTGTCCAAGGTCACATAACTTGACTAGAGATTCAAACCCAGATCCCCGGTGACCCCAAAGTCCTTCCTCCCAAATACACTGTCTATTGTCACTGTATGGAGATCTCCTTGGTTCCTCTGTTGCCTCTGGTGGCTCCCTGGGGAAGGGAAACCTCAGTAAGCCCAGCCTTCAGAGAAGAGGGACACTTCCTGGCAGACTAAATCACAAGCCTCTTATAATTGCAGGTATAGACAGTGGAAGTTTGTAAATCAAACTTTCAACTGAGATCTATATATCTGCTGGGAGGGAGGGAGGCCAGAGTCTGGGAAAGATGCAAAGAAAAGAGCCGCACCCCACATCCTAGAGGCATCTGAGATAAGGACAGAGGCAGAGTGCGGCCCTGTGGGTGGGCCAGAAGTTTCCTGGGTCCCCTGCCAGTCCAACCTTGTGTGGGTCCCAGACCTCGCGACTAGGGGCAGCTGGAACTAAGGGCCTGGACTGACCCCTCCTCCCCCAACGCCCCTTTCTCCCCAAGGCCACCACCACCCACCTCACACTGCCGCTTGAGTTTCCCCAGGACTGCCTGGGCCTTGCACAGCCTTTGACTTGTTGTCTGACGCAGCTCGAGCTGCCTGCCCTGGACCCAGGCTGCTCCCCAGCCTGCCACCGACCCTCCCTTCCCCCTCCCTGCTCCCCTAACCCCTCGCAGCCGTGTGACTTGGAACAAGTCTGAGCCTCAGTCTCCTCCTCTCTTCAGTGGGCATAAGAACACCCACCTCGGGGATGTCCTGTTCAGTCACACCGTCTTGTAGGGAGCCTGTCTGGGAGCCTCCTGGGTGCCGGGCCTGGTCTGGACCCTGAGGACATGGAGGGAACAGTGAGACCAGGCTCAGAAGGCATCTGTCAGCCAGGAGTGGCAGGTGACATGCCCACAGCCACGGGTGGTCCTCAGTGAGCCCTGGCCAGGCTGGCCTCAGGGTGGACACATGACTCCCCCGAGACACCCACCACGTGGGTCTCCAGACCACCCGTGAGCACCCTCAGTGCCGGGACCCAAGTCCACGGCAAGACCAGCCGTGGCGGAGCTGGGACCTGGGTCCCCGCATCTGCTCAGGCACAGCCAAGGGCTCTCGGGCTGCAGAGGAGGCCGCCTGCTCACGCGGGTCCCCTGGAAGTAACCCTCAACTGTCCTGTCTCCAGGCCCCGATCATCAGCAGAGTTGCCTTGGGAGGGGGTAGAGCGGGGAGGTGGGGAGGAGTCTCCTTATCAGCTCGCCGGCCCACAGCCGCTGCACAGGCAATGCCCCCCCAGCAGCCTGATAACAGAACTTTTAATTATTAGAATTATCACATGAAGAATTGGGTCCAGCCGCAGATAATTAAAATGAGATTTGGCTCCTCCTCGCCCATCTCTCCGCTCAGCTTGAAATCTGATGGTGAATTTCATAGCACACCTGAAAGCAGAGTTACTTGGAGGAATTTTCTTGCAGAAGGAAGCTGTGGGGTGAATATGGATGTGGACCCAGAGCTGGGGGTGGGGAACACACGTGTGCCTGTGTGAGTGTGCATTGTGTGCACTATTCAGAGATGGGAAATGAAGGGGGTCCGGGGGGCAGACTTATTTGTCCACCACTGTGTCTATTATCAGTCCCTGGGGTACACTCCACAGGCAGGTTCTGTGGAGCAGGGACCTGTCTCTCCTCTGCTCTGCTGCCTCCCCAGTGGCTGTGTGGTGCCAGGCTCAAAGTGGCACCCAGAGACCCTTGGTGAATGAATGAATGATGGAGCTGACTGGAGCCCAGGTCTCCTACCTCTCAGCACGTGGTCTGCTCTGTTCTAGGGTTTTTGGGGGTGGCAGAGAAAAAGCTATTTAAACAGGGTCTAGGGCTGGTCCCTCCCAGGTTGGAGGCCCCCATTGGCGCCTGTCTTCTCAGAGCCCCTTGGGTCCTGGTCCCCCCTGACACAGACTTCCCATGTGTCACTGCCTCCCCTGGAGGTCTGGCAGGCCCGGTCCCTGCAATGTCCACAGACTGTCCCCCTGGCTCCCAGCCAGCGTGGTAGGGGGACCAGCAGGATCTGGCCAAGGGGGAGGCATGTCCACGAGCTGCCCTGAAAAGCCCCCAGTCTCATGGGGACTGAGGAGGTGCTGGTCTGTTGGCATGAGGGCCCTGCAGTTTGCTGGGGGTCCCCTGGGCCTCGCCAGGGCAGTGACCCTGAGCTGGGCCGGTGACACTGATGCTGCGTCTCCACACTGGACTCTCCTCGCCGTCTCCTGCCCCTGCTCCGCCTCCCCGTCTCATCACCCTTGAATCTCCAGCCTGCAATTGTAGAAACTGAAACTTGGCTAATTTCTGGGGCCCATAAATTGCCCAATGGGGAGGCCGGGTGGGCGGGCCCCTCTTCCACTCCATCACCCATCCTAATGCATTGTCTGACACTTTCAATTTATTTTTCAATTCCTTTACCATCAGAAATGACGATTAAATTTCCAGCGTAAATACCACTTTACCAAACTGAATTAATCACAGGTGAGGGGCGAGCGGGCTTCAGCGGCCCCACATGAGCACCTCAGATATTACGAAGGCATAGTGAGAATGGAGGCTCTGGGGGGTCCCCCGGAAGCTGCTAACTGGAACCTCTTTGGGGGTCCCCTGGCAGACCCCTTGTCCTCTTGCAGCCAGCCCCCTGTGCGGGCCTGCCCAAGGTCACATTCCGGGCGGGGCACGGTCAGTGGTCTCCACTCCTCACTCCCCGGCTCCTCCTGACCCGCCTCCAGCCCCGCTGGGGGGTCCTGCAGGATGGAAGGGCCTGTTCCCAGAACCTGGGCTGGCAGAGGTCCTGAGGGGTTTGGGGGGCCATCCCCGGCTCCCGACCCTCACCATCATACCCCCTGCTGCGGCCACTCACAGCAATCCAGCTGGCGACTGCGTTTGTGCTGTGAACCTTCCTCACAATCCTCGACCCCAGTCAGGCCCCCCGTCTGTGTCTCCCCACTACAGCCTCTGCACGGGTCTCCCCACTTCCACACATGCCCCCATCCATTACCTCTTCCATCAGCAGAGTCAGTCTCAAAATGCAAATATTGCGCAGCTTTCCCCGTAAGGCTTCCCCCTGCTCTCAGAACAAGCTCCCTCCCTTGCAAACACCAGCCCCCAGGCCAGACTCCTCCTCAGCCTCCAGGTTGTTCTGCTTAAAGCTTCCCTCAGAAACCCTTTTCTATTCATCAGTCTAAATTAGTTTCTCCCTGCTAAGGTTCTCCCTCAAATCCATTTCCTCTCCTCAGAGCACTTAACATCAGTTATAAGTACACATTAATTTGTGGTTTAGTTTAATTGAATCCTCCAGGGAGGGGGTGTAGCTGGCTCACCCCACGCTGCAGCCCTGGGACACCGCCTAGAGAGCAGCAGGAGCCCAGGAAAGTCTCCCCGATGAATGAGGGAAACAAATGACCAGCCAAACGAACGAGTGAAAGAAAACAAGCCCCTCTTGTGCCCAGGACGACAGAGGCGTGTAAGGAAGAGGTCCCAGGGTTGATACCCAGACCCTAATGGAGAGGGCACACGTGTGGCTCGCTGAAAGGCCAGAAGGCACTGTACCTGTTGGCCTCTGGCCTCCAGAAGGTGCCAGAAACCCAGTTGCTGTGCTGCCGGGGAAAGCTGGCAGTGACACACTGTGAAGCAGGGTTGCTGGGGGAAGCTGGTGGGCAGTGAATGCTGCTGACCCCTGCACTGCAGGGCCAGGCCCTGGAGAAGCCCCACTGCACTGCAAGTCCGGGGAAGCTGCCGCCACTGCAGGAGCCCACGCTGGGGAAGGCTGTGCAGCCAGACAGTGCTGGAGAGGCCACGTGAGACGCGGGAGCTGCCTGCTGCTCAAACACCCATGTGCACTGCAGGGCCTGGCGCTGGCGAAGCCCATCCTGTCCCAGCACTGGGCTGGTGCAGGGAAGGTCCCAGGACTGCGAAGGAAACCGCCTTCCTCCTGCAATGTCTCTCCACTGCCCTCTACCGACTACATTTAGCATCGCGCCAACTGGAAAAGGAGAGGCTGAGCAGCGTGGTGCTTCCGCTTCCACAGATCAAGCCACAAAGGGTGAATCCGAACTGAAAGGCAAAAAATCTGTAGGCAGCATGGTCCAAACCTCCGGCTCCTCATCTTCCATATACACGATGCTCACATCTTTGAATCCTCACGCAACAGCGAAAGGACTCTCTATCTCAACCAAACAAGAGGCAGCTATCTGTCTTACAAGTAAACGAGGTCTTCCTCCAAAACGAGGAAACCAGTCCCAAGGTTCATTGCATCCATCGTTAGCGATAACTTACTCCTTGAATTCATTCACAGTTCACCGACTGTTCTGTTACCAAGGACTAAATTGCCAAGTAACTGGCAAGCCCCTATATATAAAATGAAAATGAGAAGCAGGAGAGCAGACTAGCATACATAAACATGCCTGGCGTGCAGCAGGCGAGCCGCAAACACGCGGTGTTGCTGGAATCCCCGCTATTCCAGGTGGTCCTGAGGCCGTAGCTGATAGTGAGGGCTTCCGTCTCCCATCCCTCATCCCCGAGTCCCAGCCACCCCCTCTCAGCCTTTGCTACTGAAGGGTCTGAGTCCTCAATCATCCTGCCTTTGGGGAGGAAGGTGGCTGGTGTGGGGTTACTGTAGTTTTCATTATCTTTTACTCTTAAGCTTGGGAGCACTAAAAGGCCCCTCACAGAACGCCCTGAGTTCCAGACATAGTCCTCCCCTCCGCAAGCCAGAGCAGCCATTCCAGATGGTAGATTAGCCTCTGTGTCTGGTGGCTCAACAGCATTAGTCCAAAACGCCCGGGGGCCGTGTCATCTATCCATCTGTCTTCCCTGGAGCCCCTGCTGTGTGCCCTGGGGGAGCCTTATTCTGTGAGACTAAGCCCACCAAGGCAGCAGAGTGGACATTGCGGGACAGCAGCAAAGCCTGTGGGTGGATCATTAGGTAGAGCCGTGGAGGGGCCTCTCCCACTGCACCCCGTCTCCTGAGCACAGGTGTGCTGACTGTGGGGCTTGGCCTCGGATCCGAGACACGTTCTTCCCAGGTGTTACCTCCCAGTAGGCTCCACGACCGAGTCTTCGGTAGCCATCCCACCACCCAATGAAGCCAGTCAATTCCATAGATGTGCGTGAGCAGATGGCGGCGCTTCCTTGCTGGGGCATGGGCCGCGGTCAGAAGCAATGCCGTCTGGAATGCAGGTGGTGGGGGGCCTCCTGGGAGCCCCGGGAGGATGGAGCTGGAAGAGGACTCGTGGGCCGGGAGACAGGTCCATATCCAAACATGCCTGCTCCCATGAGGTGCAGCTCCAACCCTCCGTGATGCAGAGGACCGATGAGGTCGGCCTGCCCAGGGGACTGGCAGGTGCCCCGTGGGGTCAGCCTCTGCTGGCAGTGCGTTAGGCACCAGTAGATGATGAAGGAGGGGCAGCCCAGGCCCCAATGGTCTCCACCAGGGCCCCCTTGTGCAGAGCCCATTGAGGGAGTACTGGGGTGCTCATGGGGAAAAGGTGGGGTACAGTTTTCCTTATGTCCACCTGATAACTAGGAGGACCCTTCAGCTAATGAGCAACTATGATGGACCCGACACTGTCCTAGGCACTGGGTGCAGCAGTGGACAGAAGACACCTAGCCCCTCCCCCCATGAACCCACACCGCAATGGGCAAGGTGACAGACACAAAGGACTGATGTGGGGGAGGGGAGGTACCCCTTTACCCTTCTCAGTTCTTCTTGGCAGGTAGAATCTCAAATAAACAGATTGACAAGAGAAAAAAAATAATTCTGTAGATATATATATATGGGGGTTGAGGGGATCCACAAAGATGGGGGGGTTGCTAAGACAGAAAAGTGAAATGAGGTTTACCTGCCATCCTGGGCAAAGGGGTGGGCTGGGGCCCAGGGCTCCAAAGGGGAGGAGGGCAGTTCACAGACAGTGAGAAGAGCAGATGTGGGTGATCAGGCTTCGCGCGGCCATCGGATCGGGCGTGGCGAGTCACTTCTGGTAACAAGGGCACGGCCCCTCTCTGAGCTCTTCCAGGCTATTAAGGGAGACCAGGAGTTTCTCTTGCACCTGCAGGGCCTTACAGCCTTCGGGCCAAAACAATCCACAACCCAGTGGCCTGTTCTGAACACCTGGGGAGCTGTTCTGAGCCCCTTCGCTCGCTGACCAGGTGGTGGTGAAGGTGTAACAACAACCCTGACAGGAGAAGGGAAGAGACTGTGGACAGGACAGGACATGGAAGATGGGGGAACACGAGACTGGAGGTGGGGTGGGAACTTCATAGAGTGATGAGGGGCTGGGAGCAGGTGACATCTGAGCTGAGGCTGACGGGAGGTGCGTGGGGCAGGAGGGGTCTTTACAGCCCTGCCCTCCTCTCCCGAAGTTCCGGTTGAACTGACAAATCACAGGGTCACCTCGTCAGCAGGGTTAGATGAGCCCAGGGCACAAAGCCTGAGCTCAGGGCTGTGTACAGTAGGCTCGCAGGCGAGAGCTGGCCCCTCATCGCCGTCACCCACCCTGTGCCCGCTCTGCCACTGTGCACACACCAGCTGCCCTCCCGATTTCGAGTCCCAAACGCATCAACCAGAGGTGCCTGGGGTGAGGGCTGCCTCCTCCATGGGGCTGCTCCCCAGGGCTGCAGGGGAGCCAGGAACCCCTGAGCTTCCACCTGGGGGTACACCCAGGTCCCGGTCAACCCCTGCCCTGCCCCCACCCCCAGGGGCCCCGGCTCCTGTTGACAGACCATCCTGTCAGGAATCGGGGAAGGTCTAATTAATTAGGATAACTGACACCTTCGCCAGATGGCTGCCGCGGACACCTGCGCTGAAGATAAAAGGTTCGGGTGATTCTGTTTGAGAAGCGCTTTCCAAGCAATATGCTTTTCATCTGGGTCATCAGGAAACACCATTTTCCAGGACACCGCCTGGGAGGGCTGGCAGCGTTTGCTCCCTTGAGAGGGGTTAGGGGCCCTGGAGCTGGGCTGACCGCAGGCGACCGGGGATGAGAAGGCATTTATGGAAGGCAGAAGAGCTGATGTGTATGGAGCGAGACCCTGGAGTGGTGCCAGGCGGCTGCCTGCCCTCACCTGCTCCTCACGCCACCCCTGAGGGAGGGCTAGCATCACTTCTGATTCCTCAGGTCAGTAAACTGAGGTTCAGAGGGACCGTAGTCTTCCCAGGGTCACCCCTACCCCTACCACCTTCACCTGTCACCCTTGGCTTACTCAGTGTCTCCAATTTTGACCCAAGAGGACAGCTCACAGTGCCTAAAGTGTGGTCGGCAGACCCCGGGTTCAGGAGATGTTGTTAACCTGCAGATCCCCGGACCCTCCCCAGACCCAGGAACCAGACCCTCTGGGGACTGGGTGGGGCCAGGGAACCTGTATTTAACCATGAGTCTGCCACTCACGCTGTCCAGGCCAGTCTCAGCACTGCTGCAGGCCCCCACCATCCCTGCCCTTCCACCAGGTGCCAGGTGAGGCCAGGAAGGGCAGTCTCTGCCCTCAGCTCCTGCCCATCACCCCCATCCCTCCCCTGGGCCCCAAGAGGGGTGTGTTTGGGGGCTGCCGTTTTTTTTTTTGTTGTTGTTGTTGCTGTTGTGTTTTTTTTTTTTTTGCTTTCCTCTCTTCCGTCTGCCTCCTTGGTCCTCGTCCATAATCAGGCCAGGGCTCGGCTCATCACTCCAAAGTCCTTTTCACTTTTCTAGGTCACAATTTTATTGCTTTTGGCCAAAGGCCACTTCAAAATGTACAGAGCACAGAGCAGGTACAACATGATCATAGAACAAGTTACGGGATCAAAGAGGGGCATGTGGGTCTGATTTAGTGGCTCCGCCTAAAATCACTTTCCCTCATCTTTACAGCAGCCGGGACCCACATTGTGCTGGGTGGGGGGACGTGATTTCTCTCTCCAGCTGTGCTGTGGGGGAGCCCAGAGCGTCACTGCCTAGGAACCTGATGTCATTGAGAGTGACGGGTGACGTCCCTTTCCTTCAGTCACATGTGGGGAGATGCCCCTTGGCACTCAGCCTCACAGGGCACTGGGATGGGCCCCCCATCAGTTCTGTGTGGGGCACAGAGATCCCTGGGAGCAGCCTCAGCTGCCATGGTTGGGTTGAAGGACATACACCCCATCTTCCTTGTCCCCCAGATGGGATGGCTCTGAGGGTCTCCTGGAGAGCAGTAGGGTGACCCTTCTCCCCTGGAAGTCTATGAATTTCAAAGTATTTGGGGATAAACCAAGGGTTTTGAGGAAAACCATTCACGTTTGAGATATTGGATTTTACGAAACTGATTAGAGGAAGTTTGCATGGTTCTCTCTCCTCGTTTGTTCTGGTCCACATTTCACAGCACCCGGCAGAAATGCTTCAGTGTTTATGGATGGAGTTGTAGCTGATTCCTAGTCTAAATAATAATGAAAAAAATACTCCTCCTTATTTTTTAATTCTCGCCTTCCCTCTGTGCTTTGAGAGAGGGGAGTTGCGCTTAAATGACTGTCCACCATTTTCACTTTGACATCAGGTGCTTCTCATTCATGATCTCTTTCCACACAAATAAACCAACCCGGGGGAGTGACCAGGCAGTGCCCCTCAAAGCTGAGCAGAGACCTGGAGGACCCAGAGGTTCAGAGCAGAGCCAGACTGTCCCCCATAGTAGGCAAGAGGAACACTCACAGCACCCGGCCCCACCGCAGGGACAAGTCCTGACTGGTCACTCAGTAGACTTGGGCAGTGCACTCATGTGCTAATTCTGACTTCCAGAGGAGACATCACTATTCCACCACAGCACTCTTTCTTCCTCATCTGGATTCAACCTAAAACTCCTTTTCAAGGCAGCCTCTCCAGAAACCAACCAACTAGGCTGACTTAAGGAGCAGCCTGTTTGCCCAAATGGTATTTTCCAGTCTCTGGCTACCCCAGGGCTGGTGGTGGAGCTACATACAGTCCTGGGTTTGGGTTCCAGCTCTGTGAACACTCTAAGCACTTTGTCACTCTGAGCCTCAGTGTTCCCACCTGTTACATAGGGTTGTTGAGAGGGTTGCATGAGAAACCCCTGACACAACATAGGGCACATGTTCAGGGATTGAAGAAAGACTCTTCCTTTGACAACAGGGATGCTTCCTGATCACCTGATAACCAGTGGCCACTGTTATCACCAGCTTTGGGGGAACCAGGATTCCTAAATGTGGTGGAAAGGTCAAGGGTGGAGTGTTGGAAACCTTATTCCAATCCAGGTCTCCTGTGGACCAGCTGTGTGTTCTGGAGCAAGTCCTCCCTCCGGGTAGGAAGTGGGATTGTGGTTGAGGAATGCTGTCCTACCTGAGAGTGGGCTTTGCCTCGATCTCCAACTTTCCTTGCAGTACAAACATTTAAGAATTCAATTTTTAAAAATAGGCTGCCACCAAATCATCACAGTCAAGCTCTGACCCTTTTATTCTCCCTTCTCTCCCCTTTTGCATTTCAGCAAATCCTAGGAGGTCATTGTCAGGCCCATGGAGTAATGGACACAGACCTGATTCCTAATTTAATGCAAATCCCAACCCATCTTATTGTGAGAGAGTTTGGTTCATTTGTACTTTCTTGGTGACAAGTCAGTCTTTTTTTCCAGCCAAGTCTCTAATCCCTGCAATTTCCATGGTGCTAGTAATTATGAAAAATCTTGAAGCACAGAAAGTCTGTACTCTGTCTATGAGATTACATACTTTAATAGAGTTTATGAAATTTGTTTTGCAGTTTCTGTGGAGATTAAACTCGCTGTGCAGCTCCAGAGGGCAAAACAAGGACCAGTTAGTAGAATCTTCCAGAAGGTAGATTAGAATTCAAAGTGAAGAAGCACTTTCTCAAGGCCAGAATCCCTAGGGGGAGCCCCCAGGAAGCTGATGAGGCTAGCAGGTCACAGAGCCTGATGTGGTCATTGAAGGGGGCAAAGAAGAGCAAGGGTTGAGGGTCATATCTGGATCCATGTCCCAGTTTGCACTTTCTAGGGATTTGAAAGAGTTAAAATTTTCTAAGCCTCTGTTTCTTGTTTTCTGCTGTTAGTTAGTGATAGTGATCATGCTATTATTTCATTATTTAGAGTTGTGGAGAGGCTTTCTCCTAGTCCTAGTATTCCCAGGAGAGGTGGGGTGTTGCCCAAACACCTGGGCTCCTTCTCCTCCCACAGAACTGGGAATGTTTGAGAAACATAAGCAGTTCATTCACTCAACCCTTCCCACCTTCTTTGGGAGCTTGGCTGCTGAAAGGGAGCCATCTCACTGCCCTGCTCTCCCACTGCCAGAGGTTCATAGCAGCAAGCCCCAACACTTTATATAGGGAAGCCTGTAGAGAGTTCAATGCTGTCTCTGCTGGTGGGGATCTGTAGTTGGGATCCATATGCCCGCTGGTATGAACCCCATCTTCTAACACAGCTTTATCAGAGATAAAAGATAGGCTCCTTCTCTATCTCCATGTCTTGCATCCTCTGGAAGCAGCAGATGCTTCCACCAGTATTGTTATCAGAAGGACTAAGAATATAGGACCCCACTGGCAAAGTCAGTGTCAGGTCTCCATTTCTAGAACATCCATTTCACAAAAGCAAGAACCATGACATCTTCACCACTGTAATTTGGCCACAGCACAGTGCCTGGCACATAGTAGATGTTCAATAAATAGTGGTTAACACATTAATTTTATCATTTGAAGGAACAAAGAGGAAGTAAAAACATTCTCAGACAAAGAAAATTTAGCAGACCTATATTTAATTGGCTAAAGGAATTTCTTCAAGCAGAAAGAAAATTATGAGTCTTAGAATATTAGGAAGGAAGAGGAACAAAAAAAAATAGCAGAAACATAGATACATATGATACATTCTCCTTCTCATGAATTTTGAAGATTGAAACACAAAATACTTGATGATTGAAGCACAAAATAATAATAATGCCATCTGATACTCAAGACAATGATATTTGAAAGTTGAGAAGGTAAAAGTACCTAAATACAAGTGAAGTTTCCATATTTCATTTGAAGAGGTAAAATGTTGATACCAAGAGACTATTATAAGTCACATAAATATTTTTACTAACCGAAGCAGGTACAACAAAACTCAACAAAGATATACCTCAAAACTGTAAGTAAATCAAGATTCAATCCAAAAAAAAAAAAAAACTACCTTAAAAAGTAATCTGTGAGAAGACAAGAGAAACAGGAATGAAAAACAAATATGTAATAGGAAGCAAATTTTAAAAAGACTTTAGTGCTGACATAACCAAAGTTATATTAAATATAAATGGTACAAATACACCAATCAAAAGACAAATATCACCGGAGAGGATAAAATGTAACAATTCAACTACATAACATTTATAATAAACTCAGCTTCAAATTCAACAACACAAGTAGTGCAAAAGCAATGGGATTTTATACTGCTATGCAAACATTATGTTTTTTAAATTTAATATCCACAAGTGAAGACTTCAGAGCAAAGAACATTACTGGAGATAAAACAGAACATTACATAATGATGAAAGGAAGGATCCACCAGAAGTTATATGACCCACTAGATGTATGCATACCAAATGAATTCAAAATACATGAAACAAAATCAATAAAACTGAAGGATAAATTAACAAAATCAAAATTATAGTTGGGAACTTCAACATAAATATCTTAGCAACTGATAAAACTACTAAACAAAAAAATCATCCAAGTTATAGAATATCTTAACAACACAATCAACCAGCAAGATTTAATGGAGACATATTCTCTAATGGAGAATATTCCATCCAACATCACCAGAAAATACATTCTTTTCAAGTATCATGGAGCATTCATTAAGACAGATCATATCATAGGCAATAAAACAGACCATGGTAAATTTAAATGATTAAAATCATATAGTGTTGTTCTCTTACTATAAAAAAAACCTGCAAATCAGTAATGAAAAGACAATAATTCATAGGTTCAATAAAAAGTCTCAAAGGAAATATTTAAAAGTACATAGTATTTAATGACAACAAAAACACAACATAGCAAAATATTTGGGACACAATACAGCTAAAACAGTACTGTGAGAGAAATTTATAACCCCAAATGCCAACATCAAAAACTAGAAAAGGTCTTAAATCACTAAGTTCTTACTTCAAGAAACGAGAGAAAGAGCAAAGCAAATCCAACACTATCCAAACAGTACAGATAAAAATAAAATCAATGAAATTGAAGACAGAAAAACAAAATATTAAATCAATGAAGAAAAAATAGTTATTATTTCTTAAAGGATAAAACTGTTACACTTTTAGCAAAGAAGAAAAAAACAGAAAAAGCATTAATATGAGGGATGAAATAGAAGCAATCACTACAGATCCTGCATCCATTGAAAGACAACATGGGAATACTAGGAAAAACTCTATACTTATACTATTTCACATAAGCCAAAAAACTAACCTTGACATGCTTTTTTACATAACCCAAGATGGGTCATCTATGAAGTACAAAACACAAAACTATATAACTTTAAGAAGAAAGTATAAGAGAAAATCCCATAAACTAAAGGTAGGTAAAGCATTCTTAGACTTGACAGTTCATAAAAGTATGATCCATAAAAGAGAAAAGTACAATTCATAAAAAGAAAAAAAAATGGATACATTGGACCTCATCGGAATGAAAAACTGCAGAGTCCTCTGAGAGTGTGAAAAAGGTCTTTGTCATATGAAAGCACACTCCGGAGACACGAGAGTATGAGCAGGGACGGAGGGACTCTCCAGGAAAGGATTTGTGCGTCTTGAACCAGGAAAAAAGAAAGACGATAGAAAACCTTTTCATATTATACATAGATGGAAGATATTCTTTTAGTTGCTCAAATAAAAACATTGGAACTTTAGATAGAAATGTCATCATTGTAGTCATGGATTCATTCATCTATTCATGTATCATGTATTATTGGATAATTTCTGTGTCCCTCCTACTTTCAATGTGCTGGAGCTAGAACTGGACACAGTAGACAAGTCTGCCTCTTCCAGCTGGGACACGAGAACCCTGGAGTCCCGGGTGAAGGAGGGACACAGCAGAGGAGAGGAAAGGATGCCTCGCACCCACCCCTGTCTGCCTGAGACCCGAAAAGAGCATCTCACTTCTGCTCTCAGTCTGTTGACCAGAAATAGCCATGTGGTGACAATTTCACTACAGGGTTGCCGGGAAACGCAGGGATGCCGGGAAACAACAGGGATGCCGGGAAACAACAGGGATGCCGGGAAACGCAGGGATGCCGGGAAACAACAGGGATGCCGGGAAACAACAGGGATGCCGGGAAACGCAGGGATGCCGGGTGTTTCCTGTGTCTGGAGGCACAAGCTCCACTGAGTAGAATTCAATTTGTTCCGCTGAATTGCCCATGTGGCGAACTGTCTATAGTTTTTTTCTCATAGGTTTTCCAATCTTTCTCAAAGGATTTTTCAATTAATTTCTTCTATCTACGAGTCACGAAGCTGCAGCAGATGTGCCGCAGATGGCCCGTGGATAAAGAAGGTACCTCAGGTGACCACAGTCAAATTCCCTCTGAAAAAGTCAAACCAGAAAGGCAGCCCCTCAGGGGACTTAACTCAGGAGGCTTCACTTCCCCGCTGGCTGACAGACAACTTGAACACCCTCTTTGCTGGATGTGACAGGAAGGGCAAAGAGAAACGAGATTGGGGTGAGGAAAGGCATCTCTGAGGAGAGCCTCATCCCTAGGAAGGACCTAGGTGCAGCTCTGAGTGAGGTGTTCGATGACAGTGGCCGAGCGGCCAGGCGTGGAGCCTGCATTAAACGTGACAGCAGCAAACCAGGAGACACCGCCAGCCATCACATCTCCCACCTGAGGGTGTTAGGCTGCTGAGTGGCCAGGGCCACCTTCTCAGGGGGTAGAAGGAGACAGAAACTCGGAAGGCACAGTCATGAGCCGGGAAGGGATCCTAGGACAGTAGCCCAACCAAGCCCCTCACTAACAGTGGCCCCTAGTGATGCTGTGCTCTCACACTCAGAACCTGATTTTCTCGAAATCCCAGTTGAGGGGTGTTAAGGGTTGAATCGTGTCTTTCAATCAAAAAGATATGGTGAAGCCCTAATCTCTGGTAACTGCAAATGAAGCCTTATTTGGAGTGAGTGCACGTCGGGCCGTCCCTAATGGTGATGGCCTCAGTAAGAGCTTTAGGAGCTGAAGTCTGAAAGCAGGACAGTGAAGGCCAGGGATGAAGAGCTCAGGACGTAATTCGCAGAGTCCGGAGTCACTGAGCCAATATAATTTGAGACGTGGCAGACAATCTCCACAATTTCCTGGAATCCCTACCACTCACCTCCCAGGGCCAGACTGACCCCGACAGTTCTGTTATCAGGCCTGGCAGGACTGAGGTGTCACTGTGCCCCCTGCTAGCTCTAACAAGGAGCTGGCAGAAGTAATTCCTCTTCCCTCACCTCTGGGGGTGCAACTGCCATCAGGACTGTCTGCTGGGGGCTAGGAGAGCATCTGGGAGGCCAATGTTCAAATGAACCTTGACAGGTAATCATCCCCCAGAGCAGCAGGTGAGTGGTGATTAGCTCCTACAGGAAAGAAAATGGCCTTGTCCCCGCCAGCTCCCCAGGACTCCAGCCTGGAAGCCTTCTGAACCAGGCAAGGGAGGTGAGGCCCCACGCCTCTGGTCTGTACCCCAGCATGTATGCATAAATAAATAAACCTTAAAAAAAAATGCAGAGTGAAGTAGGGCAAGGCCTGGTTGGCCTGGAACAGTCCCAGTCTGTGTCTGGGGGTGGGCATTATTAACTCTCCCCTTGCTCTCACAGGTCCTCTGTCAGACAGGTTATGCTACGGTGGGTGTTCTCTAAAGAAAAGGGGACTAGTGGGGTTTCTTTCGGTGCCCGGGGCCTTGACATAATCTCCTTCATTTAAACCTTCCAACCCCCAGTCCTGGGAGGCTCTTCCCACATCACCCCTTGTCACACGGTAGGGAATAGATGCTCCAAGAAAGATGCTTCCTGGGTCAAGCGCACCTTTCATGTGCCAGTGTGCACAGTGGGATAGGAGAAAGCTCTCCTGGGGGTTCAGGACCTGCTCGGGCACCAGCACTACTGGCAGGAAGGAGCCTTTGTTCTCTTTGACCAACACAGACAGGCAGGGAAAAAATTTTACCTTGTTTGAGGCAAAAAAAACAATGACAATAATAATAAAATTTCAAGTGTTTCATGATACTGTAGGGTGGAAACTCAAAATGGATGGCCCTTTGTTTAGCCAGGCAGGAGGGAGGGTTTGGGATATGTTGGCCTCGTTCCTGAGCTCAGTGCAGGGCGAGAGAACAGCCCCAGAAAGAGGAGGATCAGACCACCCTAAGTCCTGGGGAGGGGCAGTCGCTCAGAGAATCCCCTGGACGCACCACAGTACCGGATGGGGTTCAGTCAGCTTCCATGATCTTAGGGGTAAAATGTTGGGAGGCCTTGGGGACCCATGCCAGAGACATCTGTGGCCTGGGTGCTCTCTGATTCTGCAAAAGGGGCCTGTGGCTGCAGTGTCACGGCGGCCCCGACTTAGCAGGCCAAGCGTGTTTCCCTGTCCTGCTGCTGGGTGAGGCCAGGGAACTAGGCGAGGGCCCATGGAGCTTGCTGGACATGTGCATGAAGCCTTGGGGGTGGCTTCTCACCCGCTTGCCCTTCCTCATTCTGGTTGTGGGCCATGAGAAGAGCATGGAGCTCCTTGTTGCAGGAGAGGCCTGAGACCCTACCATGGAGCTGGGGTCCAAAGCCTGGACCAAATGCCCCACCAGACCTAAATGAGAGATAAATATGAGAGATAAATGTCCGCTATCAGCTCCGAGGAGTTAAGATGATTAGGGAGGAAAAAAACAAAGATAAAAACAGAAATGACTGCAGTTAGCGAAGCAGATTTCACAATGGATGTTTTCCTAGAAGCAGCTGTTAGCATCTCTCCTCCCTCCATACCCCCAGGCAGAGCAGATTCCGTCCCTGCAACCAGAATGCCTCAGCCTCCCCAGCCTGCAGGAAATGTGGGGCCATGTAACATCAGACCACAGCCCTCACCCACCCCGTGACCACAGAGACTCATTTCCTGCTGGTGTCTCCCCGATATCTCCTGTGCAGGCCTCGGCAGTCCTCTCTGCCTCTTTGTGGGGCCTCCCACCTCTGCCGGGATGCTGGTGCCTCCAGGAGTCTGCGCCTCCGCAGAGAGCCCAGGGCCTGGGGTGGGGGGCAGCTAGACTGCATAGTCAGATCTCACTGAACCCACCAGCAAGCTGGCAGGGCAGCTGCTGCCATCCCTGCTTGGCTAATAGAGAAACAAAGTCAGCAAGGCAGGGAGCCCTGAGGCAGAGCACGGGAGGGGGTGGGAAGGGGCTGCACTTGACCTGGTCTGAGAGGCTCCACCTGCCCCTGAGGCCACCTTTGTGACCCTCTACCCGTAAGTCTGCTAAAGTATGGATACGGGTCCAAATCACAACTGAGGCAGGTTCGATGCAAACAGCAAAGCGGTGGTTTATTTGCTAGCTCGAGCTAGGGTCCAAATCAGCACTGTAGGCAAAATGAGGACCCTGAGTACAGAAATGGGTCAGCTTATAAAGGCATTTTCGCAGGCAAACTGAGGCTATGACATGACGTAGGGCAGGGGGTTACACATTCTTGAGGAACAGATGGTCAGTGCTGTTATCTCATGAGTTCCTGGAGTTTTACAGAGTTCTTACCTCGGGTAAATGGGACGGTCTATCTTTAGGTTTACAGACACGAATTCCCGGAACCTCTGCCCCGGCCGAGGAGGTTTTATCTTTAAGTTACAGGCTTTTCAGCTGCTAGTGGTCATTTCTGGTGCCTGTCAGTTTTGGCCATTTTGACATTTTAACATTCTAACTTTTACAAGTCTGACTCTGAAGTTCTGGGGAGAAGCAGGAGGGGAAGTAAGGCTAATGGCAAGGGGGCTTCCTGGAGGACGGGAGAGCAAGGTGGCCCCTGAAAGATAGAGACCAGAGAGAAGCCAGGGCCTGTGGGAAGGGAGGAAATGTATTCAGGTCTCAAGGTCAAGGGCCATGCCCCAGCAGGATCTGTCCAGAGCCAGGTGTAGCAGGGCACCCAGGAGAGAAGGCTGGAGGGCTGGGCTGAGAAGAGGCTGGGAGGAGACATGAGGCCCTGGGAGTCTCAGACTCAGAAGCCCTGGGAGTCCTCTCCAGACAGGTTGGGGTGGGGGGGGTGGCCTGGGCCAAAGCGCAGAGGGTGACAGACTGGCCGAGGGTAAGCAGCCCTCTCTCCCAGACAGGCTGCCCTGTCCTGCCTGCCAGGGCCTCCTCTCCTGGACCAGGCCCTGCCTGCAGTGTCCAGGGTCTGGCCCAGATATTTGCTGATGCTGCGCTGGGAACACCCCTGGGAGAGGGAAAGGAAGAGAAGGTGGTGCAAGGTTGTGGAAGGAACTGGAGAACATTCAAGATTAAAAACCCACAAGCCTGTGCTTTGAAACAGACCTCCCCTCCTAATCCAGGGCCGGCCTGCTGGTCCTGGCTCTCCGCCCCGCTCCCCACTCTTAGGGGCTCCTGCCTTTGCCTCCGTCCCTGGGCCAGCCCTGAACAGGTATCTGGAGCCCGCCAGCCGAGGAGCTGGGGCCCAGTGCTGGGGCACCTCTGAGACAGCAGGACCCCGGCCAGAGAGAGATAAACACACACACAGATCAGAGAAGAGTTTCCAAGGCAGACTCAGAGGGGGGAAAGGAATCAACAAGGAAAATCAGGAGAGAGAATAGGTTGGGATGAAAGAAACAGAGAATGGTGATGGCAGGCGCCTCAGCAAGGGCAGCCAAAGATGGGGGGACTGCAGGGACTAAAGACCGGTGGTGAGGGCGGGAGGCTGAGAGAGAGCAAAGTTAGAAAGAGGTGCTGAGAGGAGCCTCCTGAGAGGAGGGAGAGGAACAAGCCTAGGGGTCTGGGGAGAGAGATGCCCAGAGCGGGGAGCTGGGCAGGCCAAGGGGTGATCCAGGCTGGGGCTTGTTCATTGGAGTCCTGGAGTGAGCGCGTTCATGCATGCGTGTGGGGAGTGTGTGCCACCGGTGTGCAAGCATGCGCACGTGGTGTGTGTGTTTGTGCATGTGTGTTAATGGGTGTGTGGGCGGTGTGAGTGTCCTCTATGAAACTCCACTCTCCCCCAGTTCTGCCTGAAACCATTTGCAGGTCCATCCTCTCACTCCTCCTCCTCAATTCCCTTTCTGCCCCGCCCTCACTCACACCCCACCCAGGTGCTGGGCCCACCAGCCTGAGCTGCCCCTGCCCAGAGACTGACCTGGAGTGTCTGCCCTTC
This sequence comes from Scalopus aquaticus, assembly GCA_004024925.1. NCBI lineage: Eukaryota > Metazoa > Chordata > Mammalia > Eulipotyphla > Talpidae > Scalopus > Scalopus aquaticus. Next base: position 25,752 of record PVIJ01014751.1, read on the forward strand.
TGCCCCTCTCCATCTCCTCCCCAATCGGTATGGCCCTGGGTACCACTCAGACTCCCCGCTTTACTAATCTGGGGAACAGGGTGATGACCGTCTCACCGGGAAGAATGGAGGGTTAGAAATGCCAGCACTGGGAGAGCGGGTTCGTCTCCCTGCCCCTGCCATCCCCGAGGTCCCCTCCCCCATCTCCCTGCATGGCTGTGCTTAGCCTCTGCCCCCCAAGCCCATACCCAGGCCCAGTGCTGCTTACTGACCACCCCCCCCCCCCCAATCCTCTCTAGAACTCAGGCCTGCCTGGGAGAGCCAGGGAGCAGGCGCACAGGACGCACTCAGCAAAAGATGGCTTCCGTTGTTTATTTCTTTTAAATATTTTGATGAATGAACATTTTGATGTTTCATTCATGAAATAGGCTTTTCCTGAGGCTTCCTGAAATGCAGACTGGAGCAAAGAATGAATGAGAACTGGGGCCTGGAGTCCCCGATCTGCATGGCTCCCGGGAGGCGGGTCAGCAGGCCGGGCGGAAGCCCCACTCCAGGTGCTCCCCGTCACCACACGGCCGGCTCCTCCTGACACAGGCCTCCAGAGGGCCAAGCCCAGCCCTGAACTACCCGAGGGCACCGCCACCAGCCTCTCTCCACGCCTCTGCTTACACACCTCCCGGGACAGGGAGCTCACTCCCCCAAGTCACCCGCCGCCCCCTGGCAGCCCCGATTGCTACCACGCCAGCCCCCCTAGACTAAACAGAAAGCCGCCCCAGGCCTAAGACTCTGCCCCAGACACACCCCCTGAGCCACGGGCTGAGGGCACTTTTCCCGCAGCAGCTCTCTAAATGTTTGGACAGTGGTCCTGGCCGCCCCCTTCACCGGGGTGTTCACGTGGAGGCGCCAGCGGTGATTTCGTCCACCCGTCCGCCTCCCATCCCACTGGGCACGGCCGTGACGCGGCCAGTCTCGGCCCTCAGATGCCCCCACACAGAGGGGGCAGGGGAGTGGGCAGCAGCTCCACAGGTTTACGTGCCACGGTGGGGTAGGGGTGCCCAAGTGACCACGGACCCAGCGAAGGGGTCTTGGGAGAGGCAGGATTTGTGCTTTGATTTCCTGGCTGAATCCAAGGTTTCCCGCTACACTCAAAGGCAACTCAGAAGCCCTCAGGCAGGCAAGGTGCCCTTCCCTGAACATCTGCTGAGAATCGCCTGCTTGCCCCAAATTGCGATCGATTCCCCTTGCAACAGGAGACCCTTTCTCAGAGACTGCCAGGGTGCTGATCTCAGCAGGGGAGTCACAGAGAAGCCTTGGCAGAAAACAGCTAGAAGCAGAGAAGGGGGGAGAGAGGGCAATGAGCATGGCGAGAAAAGGAGAGACTATATGGGTCAAACCAAACCAAACCAACACCCCCTCAACCAAATAAAACCAGAGAAAGAGCCACCGGGAGGGAGATAGAACAGGAAAATGTGTAAGAAGACAGAAATGTACAGAAACACATACAAAAACCCACGCACGGAGATGAAAGAGAGCCTTTGGGAGCAGGTATAAAGATGAGAGAGTGACAGAGGCCTAGAAAGAATGAGAAATACACACACACACCCCTGCTGACCCAAACACACACCCAGACAGAGATGAAGAGAGAGATACAGTTCAGACAGGCAGAGGGAAAATGGAGTGTGAAGCATAGAAGAAAAAGGAGCACAGACAGCAAGACAGGGAAAAGATAGGGAAGATGAATGCTTGAGCACTGGAGAGAAGTGGAAGGAGGGAGGGCAGAGGGAGGGAGGGAGGGAGGGGCGGGGAGAGACAGCACGACTCAGGAGCTGGGGAGGCAGGACCTGCTGCCCCCACCAAGGCTTCAGGTGCTCTGAGCTCACACCCCTCCCCTCCCCCACATGCACCCCTCTTTCCTCCACCACCTCCCTGCCAGGCTTGCAAGCACCTTGGGTGGAGAGGTTGAGTCTCCCAGGCACAGCCTCCCAAACGCGCTGTGCCTGCCTGGAAGGAAGGAGAGAAGATGGCAGCAGAGACCTGTCCAATGTTTGCTCACAGAGCCCGAGTCTCAGAGCCCCTCGGTCCTCTGCTCCTTTCTGAGCCGCGGGGGCTGGACGGGGCCCAACCCGCATCCCCTCAGCGAACACCCCGGATGCCCACCACGGACAGCACGCAGCCCCTGCCCAGGAGCCTCACGGGAGAGGCAGGCCGCGCTGGGCTCACATGCCACCGGACAGTGCTGGTCACCTGACCTCTCCAAGCCTCAACATCCCCTCTGTGAAGAGGGTACGAGGGTACCCACAGCTCTCAAACGCAGGGGGGGCAGAATTGGAGCCAAGTTGCTGCCACCCCGCCTCTCCTGGGATTAAGGAAAAGGAAAAAGAGGCAAATGTCCCGTCCTGAGTGCCCCGAACCAGGGGGCCTGCCTGCCTGGCACTTTCCAGGCTGTAGGCCTCTGGACGCAGGGAAAGGTGGAAAGTATATCAAACATCCCCTTTCCAGCCAGTTCTCTCTTGGCCACTGTTGCTTAATTCCTCCTGGAAAACAAGATTGGAAAGACGGTGCCAATTTAATTTGGCAGAATGAATAAAGATAGGCTAGTAACCAAGGGTGATGAGGCGCCGGGAGCATATAATTCACATCCCCGATCCCCCACGCTGGAGCTGATGGAGCCAGCGTGAGCGCCATCTATTTTCTTCTCCGTTGCCAGGGAAGGCTGGCTCCCTGGCGGGGCGATGGGCATGAGGACCTTCGTAAACAGGCAATTGAGACCCAAGGGAAGAAGAGTCCTCGGGTATCCATGGGGGACTGGGGATGTTCCCTGCACCCACCCTAGGCTTGAAGTGTGCCACAGGCGAAGGGTGTAATTGTGTGCAAACCCAAAGGCTGTCCTGCCAGGCAGGATGGGAGTGCAGGGGCCCAGATTAGCTGAGCTGACTGAGGGTGTTGAACCCCTGGGACCCCTGCATCCTGGACTCAAGGGGGTTTTCATTAGCACCCACAGGGATTTGTGTTGTCAGTGAGATAGGAGTGTGTCCCTGCAGCCAGGAGCAAGGCTTGCGGTGGGGGGACCCCCAGTTCATCAATACATACACAGGAGTGTAACCCGCTGACGAGCTGTGTGCACTAGCCTGGCTTTCTGTCTCCCCCAAACACCAGTGCTTCATCTGAGGAGGGGGCAGTGGTAGTGGCCTGTCCTTCCTGTGAGGACAGAGTGTCTGGAAAGAGCTCAGCTCGGCACCAGCCCACGGGAAGGGCCCTGAGACCTCCGTGGCAACCAATGTCATCACCAGGGTATCTCCTGGCTCCTTCCTGGGGGAACCCCAAGACTGTGCGTATCCAGACCCTTGGGCGGTGGGTCCACTGAGCTGCTCCGGCATATATGGCCATGTCTAGGCACCATCCAGCTTCCCTGGTGTCGGACAGGGAGGCCGCGGGACCTGGCTGGGGGCAGGGGAGGAAGGCGGAAGCTGCTTCTCCAGGAGGGAGAGTTTGGAGACAACTTTGCTGGAACTGAAAATAATTTGTAGCAGCACAAAGGAGGCACTAGTGAGAGAGCCCCGGGCCACCATGCCCGGTAGGGAACGAGAGCATGAACTCACCTGCCAGGGGCCCCAGGCTTCCGTTCACGGGAGGGGACAGCAAACCCCCCACAGCTGCTGAGACTGTGGGCTGGGCCTTCCCAAATGCACTCTGGGCTTTCTGTCCTTTGTGGTGAGAACAGTTTAGTCTTCCTGTGGCGCTGTGTGGGGGCTGGGGTGTGGACACTCTGGGGGTCCTAGGACGGAGTGGAGAGGAGCACCGTGTCAGAGCCGAGTCAGGAGAGCACTGGCGCTGGAAAAGCCGGGTCAGGCCCAGGTGCCAGGGATGAAAGGAGGCCGTGAGCCCAAGAGCACGTGCAGGGGCAGCTCTTCTCAAGGAAGAGCCTCAGGGTGAGGCTGTGAGGGAGGCGGGATGTCTGTTGGCGGTGCTGCCTGGGTGGGGGTGGGGAGAGTGCCTGCAGCTCAAAGGTGCTGGGAGCCTGGATCTCCAGCCTCTTCCAGAGCCGTGACCGGCCAGGATGATGCCTCTTGGATTGCAGGGATGTAATGAAACCTTGTCAAGGGCTCTGGGACTCATAAAGGACTGTGGGTATGAAGGTTCCTGCAAATAATTCAAGCCCCTAGCCTTGCAGTAAGACACCAAGGCCTAGAGAAGGGCGTGGTCTTTCCTAGAGGGGCGTGGTCTTCCCTAGAGAGGGGTGTGGCCTGCCCGCTCAGAGGCCAGAGGCCCCATCACAGCATCAGCCCAGGGCTCTCTCTTCACAGGTGTTCACCCCTCCGCTGGGGGCGTCATCCCAGGAGACCCCTGTTAAAGGCTCTCCCTGCCTGGAAGGGGGCGCTGGCCCCTCTCCATCAGCCCCACAGAGGAGCAGGGCTGGGCAGTACAGGAGGGAGGCAGGGACCCCAGGACTGGACAGTAGAGGGAGGGCAGGTGCTTGCTGGGCGCTGCACCACGGGACTGCTCTCTGGAGGGTCTTGGGTGTCAGGCGACCCTCCCTCAGGCCCCACCCGGCCCCACTGGCACCTCTCTGAGATCAGGGGCCGTTGCCTCGCTGCTCTGAGTTCAGTGATGAGGGTAACACCCCCTTCCAGGACTGCAGTGGGGGTCATGTAGCTGACATATGCCAGGTGCCCAGCACAGAGCCCTGATGGACAGGGCTCCCTTCCCCCACCCATGGCCAGGATGCCCCAGTGGTCAGCGACACGGGCTCCATAATCACACTGCTGGGGCTGGTGTCCTGCTCCATCGCCTCTTGCTGTGACCCTGCACAAACCTCTCCCCTTCCCCAAGCCTCAGTTTCCTCATCTGCACAGTGGGGTTAGTAATCGCAGCTCCCTCCACACCGTGGCGAGGGCTCAGTGAGACAATCCTCAGAGAGGGTCGCATAGAAGACCACTGGAATCACAAGCAGCCGTGTCACCCAAACTGGGGGTCTTCAGGGTCCTCTTAGATGGAGGCCCTGGTCCCACAGGAGGGCTGTCGTTCCCACAACTGTCACTCTCGGGGTCCCTTCCAGACTCCCACATGGGGTCTGTGACTGTCCCTCTCCTGCCCCTGCCACCTCGTGTATCTGTCCAGCTTTGAAGGTGAAGGAGTCTGGCCTGAACACTGTGAAAATGGACTCTGTGCTCATGAAACGCCACTGACCTTGAGTTCCCGCTGAAGGCGCTGCCCAGCTCGATCTGGTTAGTCACCAGACACCGGGGCTGACTCGGCCTTTACGAACAGACAGCGCTGAGGGACTCAGCACCTGGGACCTGACACAACACAGCACTTCCCTCTGAGCCTCAGTGTGGACACAGCAGAACCTCCTCCCTACCAGCTGGCAACCTTGCCCTCTTCCTTTTCTTTTAACTGAGAGCATCTCTTGTTCATTCTTGTGGAAGATCCATTAAGGGAGATGAGTCAAGAAAAGTCATGAGCTCCTGAGAAGATGAGGCTCTTCAAAATGTATTTATTGGCGGCACGAGCCCGAGTGTATACGCCACGGCTCATTACAGGTAGCTGAATTGTTTTGCTGGGCATCCCCTGCAAGTACCTGCTCCTGACAGGTGCTCCTGCCCGCTTCAAGCTGTGATGCTCTTAGAAGTAGTGAGGGCCTGGCTGGGTCTCAACCTCACCTTGGCCCTGCAAGGTAGTCAGGTGAACTCCCCCGGGCCCTCTCACCTGGGCACCTTGCCCTATAGTCACCCTGATCAGGGTGGAGAGACTCAGGCCCCTCTGGACAAGGTGGGCCTAGTAGTCAAAAGAACGCTGTGTGAGCTTGGGTGAGCTCCTGACCCTCTCTGAGCCTCAGCTCTCTCCTTGGGGACACAGGGCTTGGTCAGATGGCCCAGCCCCTCTGGGCCTCAGGGGCCTCATGTGTAACCAGGTCTGTGCCTCCCACAGGGCTGCCCTGAGAACTTCAGGAGGTGGTGGGGTGGAGCTGCGCCATCCTGGCATCTCCATTCCACGCTTGGTAAGCGGCGACTATGGTGCTGGACTCTCAGCTGCCCCAGCCTGGCAGAGGGCTCGGAGGGACCGAGACCACCCACACCTCCAGCCCCTGTGTGGAGCCCAGACTGGGTTGAAGCGGCTTAATAAAGTGGCAGAAAGAAAGATCATCAGGGGGAGGGGGAAGCACTGCCTCTCCCGTCTTGGGGAGACACTGCCCTGAGTCCCCCCACACTTGAGCTTTCCTATAGACCATAGACAGGATTCTTGAACTTTCTGAGTCCAAAGTGTCTCCTGGGTAAAACAGACCTAGGAAAGACGCCAGACTCGGAGGGGCGAGGCTGCGGCAGTGGCCAGCACTGAGCCAGGGACACGCGTGCGCTCCAGAAACAAGAGCTGGAACTGCTGCCGCTGTCACTCACTCACTCCCCCACGGACACATGGCACCTCTTCTCCTAGATGCCGGGGACATGGACAATCAGACTCGGCTTCTGGCCGGAACTGCTCACCATGTGGTAGGGCAGGCGACGAGGGGCTCGGTGATGGGGGTCCTGGGCAGAAACAGGAGCAGGCTCAGCAGGGAAGGCTTCGAAGAGCAGAGGATATGGGCCAGGTCTCAGGGGAGTGAAGAAGAGCTCATCAGGAAGATGAGAAGGACGGAAGGGGGTGCCAGCTCAGGGGAGGACGCTGGCCTGGAGTGTAGCTGGCTAATGTGCTGCCTCCCTCCGCCTGGCTGGTGCGGCCAGGGAGTTTGGGCCATGCCTCTGTGGAGCCTGGGAAGGGTTTCCAGCAGGGAGGGGCCCAGTTGGCCCTGGGCAGTCAGTGCAAAGAGCGGGGCACGAAGGGGGTGGGAGGCCCAGGGAGGAGCCAAGTCAGGACGGCCCCACATCAGCTCAGGAGAAGCGCCGGGCCTCCAGCAGGCTTCCGCTTCCGTGGAATCATCTGCACTGCAGACAAAGCTTCTTCAAACTCCCCCACTAGCATTCAGAGTCACCCCCTCCGCACTTCCCGATGGGGAGAGGAGGGTCAGTGGTTGTGTAGTTAAAGAACTGGGGTGAAGGGAAAGTCCACCAGGGCATTGCCCGGAGGAAGGGAAGGGACGACATAAGGAAGGAACATTCTGTCAACTAAAACCAGGGCAGGGAACCTGTCAGAGCTAGAGAATTTTTCTTCTCACTAGAAAGTCAAGGGGAAATACATTTGTTTCCATGATGCACTTTTATGTTTTCAGGAGGCCAGGTGATTGCTTTTGCTCTGGAAAGCCAAGAATGGAAAATTCCAGCTGCAGTTCCTCCTCCAGGCACCTAAAAGAGAGGAAGCTTCTGTCCCCAGTTTACTACCGCCTGAAATTTCACCACTGAGTTTCCATTCCTATGGCCTGAGGCTTTCTCTTTTGTTAAAATGCAGACTTATCACATAAGTCATGTCTTCAACACAGACTTATTTTCATTAATTCAAATAATATTTATTGACTTCTTGCTCTAAACCAGACAGTACCTAGGGCTGGGAATAGAGACATTAATTAAGTCTTGTCCAAGTTCATATCTTCAGGGAAGAGAAGTAAGCTCTGTGTCTGGGGGACAGGGGAGGGGGGCGCTCTGACCATAGTGGTGTAGCGCATAATGGAGGTGGGAGCAGCCAGCAGAGGGGACTCGTTTTCATTTCACAGTCACAAAAGATGAGGCTTGAAGTACAATCTGAAGGCAGGTCAGGGAAAGAGAATTGCAGATAGAGGCACAGCCAGGGCCAGTGAATGGAGTCATGAGCCAGTGCAGTGGGGTGGTGGGAGCATGTGACCCCTGCAGGCTTGGACATAGGCAGGACGTGGTAGATGGGGCTGGGGCAGCAGGGAGAACTTACTGATGGACGCTATTAACCAACTCAAGGGGCGGTATCTGTGACAGTCTTCACTGCCTCTTCCCAGTTTCCATCTGACCTCCCCCACCAAGCCCACCAGACTCTCTTTGGGGAACTGCCCTGGCCCACTCTCAGTCATGGAGCCTGAATGGCCCACCCTAGGCTCCAGGTTGGGGCCTGACTGGCTGAAGCAGTCAGCTACCCCATCTTGCTAGTATGCGATTGGCTCAGAGAAGGACACACGACCTGTTCAGGCCAATGAAAAGTGAGATGGGGGCGGGGAGTAGAAGGGGTTCTGAAAAAGGATCCTCTCCTGTCTTCCAAGGGAGCTCCCAAAAGGGACCTCACTTTTCTACTGACTCCATGGAGTGAGGGTGTAAAGAGCCAGGGATGAAGCAATACCAGCGGACAGCAGAGAGGAGAGGACATCAGAAAAATGGAGTTGGGTTGGACTGGACCTCCCTCTGCAGCTCTCAGCTGGCTCAGCCAGCTCTGTGTGGATTTATTTCTGGGATTTTTATTCTGTTCCATTAATCCATGTGTCTACCTTTATTCCAATACCATATTGTTTTCATCACTGTTGCTTTATAATATAATTTAAAGTCAGGGAACATGATGCCTTCATTTCTCTCCTTTTTTTCCTCAGTATTGCTTTGGCTATTTGAGGCCTTTTATACTTCCATACAAATGTTAATATTTTTGTTTAATTTCTTTAAAGAACACTGTTGGGACTCTGATGGAGACTGCATTAAATGTTACATCACTTTTTGTAGAAATGTCTTTTTGAATATTTTGTTTCTCCTCCTCCATGAGCATGGAGTGTCTTTTCATCTCTTTGTGTCATGATCTACATTGTTTAATAACATCTGATATTTTTCATTATATAAGTCCTTAACTCCCTTGATTAGGTTAATTCCTGGGTATTTGATTTTTCTGAAGCAGCTATGGATGGAATTATTTTCTTAATTTCTTTACTCTTAACTAGACCCCATGGAGCATGATTTTCCCATCTTTGCCCCTCTACTGATTCATTCCAGAAACCCTGACCCATGGGTAGCCAAGGCAATGAAATGAGTCCCGATTGAAATGAAATGAACTAGAAAGTGGTGAGGGTTTCCATGGTGATGAGCACATAGCTGGTTGTCCTAGGAACCTGAGTGGATGTTCTTGGAGACATGATAGACTCTTTCCACTGTGGGTCAGGGGACCAAATGGACTCCTCAGTTTGCACTCAAATGGGAGCTTTGAGTTAAAGAGCAAGATAAAAAAGGGCCAGACAAGGTCATCGGCTGAGTGAGTGGTGTATTCAGAGTCAGAGCTGGACAGCCTTCCACCCCGGGTCAAGCCCATCAAAAAGATGGGAAAACTGAGGCTCAACAGAGGTAAGGGATTCACCCAACCACATTCCCCCTCAGGGTAGGGCTGGTGGCAGCAGCTGTACCCCCAGGCCCATGCACCCTCCCAAGGATGGACCTACACCCTTCACCCCTGCTGCTGCTAATAAGCTCAACATCTATGTGTTTTCTCGGTGTCCATGCTGGCAGGGAGCATTTCATGAGCATTTTCTCATGTGGCCCTCTGCAGAGCTCCTGGAAGGGTGCGTGATTCTCACCAGGCAAAGGACACGGAGTCCTCAGCACAGAAAGGGGCGGTGGAGATGATACTTCTGCCCCATCTGTGGTTTAAGGGGCATGGGCCAGAAGTTCAGCACTTCACAGTCCTCATCTCATCCATCCTCACACCGGTATCCAAAGGTAGGGATTGTTCTTGCCTTTCCTGAGTCTCAGGTAAAGTGCCTGAGGTTACACAAGTGATTGATTATGGCCACATCTACCTGTGGCTTACCTGGCATGAGGCTCTCTTCCAAGTGGAGTCTCCTGTGAAACTCAGTCCTCACAAACACCTAACAAGGAAGGGACTATCATGTACCTGTTTTGCAGCTGAGCAAACACCCGCACAGAGACGTTAAGTGACTTGCCCAGGGTGGCAGAGCTTGTCAAAGGCAGAACCAGAAAACAACCCCAGGCCTCAGACATCAGAGCCTGGGCTCTCACCACAGGGTGGAAGCAGCCTCACGAGCTGGTAAATGATGGAGCAAGATCCAGAGCAGGATCAGATAGACAGGATCCAGAGCTCGCTCCCTCTTCACCCGAGGCTGGGGCTGAGAGAGGCCCAGGTGGGCAACCCGCAGAGCTATACGGCCTGTGGCTGTGTGTATAAAACTTGAACGGATTGTCGAAGCACATAAAGGACATCATAGCACACATGAAGGGCTCAGCGGTGGCGTCCAGCACGTGCCTTGCTGGGTAAATGGCAGGCCCCTCCCCCAACTCAAGGGCACTGGATTCCAAGAAGTCGGGGAAGGTGGGTCAGTGCTGTCTGGATTCAGGCTCCCAGGTCTTCCACTGGCTGGCTGTGTGTGACCTTGGGCAGCTTCTCCTTTGCCTCCTCACCTGGAGGCATTTGCTCATCATTCACAGAAACGGGGTGCTGAGTTTGAGCCCCCAGCATTCTGGATGTGCTCATTGCATTTGCCCCCTGAGGGGCTTCAGAGCTTGTTGGCTCCAGAATCTCCCAGCGGGGCAGCAGAGGCTTCGAGTCCCCAGCCGCCACTGTCGCTGCTCCTGCTGGAACAGCTCCGGCGTTTGGGCTGCCTAAGTCGATTTGTAGAAATTACCATTTCCTGGGGCCATTCGTGTCAGAAGCAGCAGGTGGTTGTTCCAAGCGCTTCTGAACAGCCCCGCAGCCCAGCTGGGACAAACCCGTGCCTCCCAGGTGGCATCTGCGGGAAGGAGGCCCCGGATTATGTCACATTATAATGGCATTTTACTTGGTTGGTTCCTGTGACCTTTATTCAGCCTAAGCCAGAAGCTTGCAGGGAGGCCCACTTCCCTGACGGGGTCTTTTCCTGTCAGAGGGCACCCGGGGAGCCAAGTGCTTCTGGGGGGCAGAGCGGGAGTGGGTGGCAGAGAGACGGGGCTGCAGGGCAAGCAGTCACAGGTCTCGACGGAGAGACGGCCACACCAACGGGACACCTCGCTGCACGGGGCCTGTCCCCCAGCGCAACAGGCCTGGAGATTCAGCTCATCACTCACCCGCTCACTTTCTCACTCACTCAACAAACACTTTGGGCCATCGATGTCGGGGGGTCTGTGCCAGATTAAGGGAACACAGAGGTGATTAGAGCTTGCCTTTACCCTCAAGGGGCTCACCGTCTCACCTGAGAGACAGAAACTCTGCTTCAATAAGTGCAATGGCACCAGGACACAGGAGGAGGAAGCAGACGTGGGTCTTGGGGTGGGTACCCCTGAAGCAGACCCTGCAACAAGGACTCAGGTGCCAGCTCTTATCTGGGAGTGACCCCAAGGAGCACAGGTGAGGAAACAGACTGAGCAGAGAAGGGAGAAAGCCAGCAAAGCATCTATCAGTAAGTGGGATACAGTGATGGGCATTGGGGCACTGGGTCCTCAGGCCTCTGAGGACCTCGTGGAAGATGCCTCAGAGCCTTCCCATGGAGGAAGGGGGACTGGGCATTCACCTACTGGTTCTCAGAACACCAGTGCCCCCTACATTTCCAAGGAACAGCCTGTGATGGCAGAGGGGGGATGGAGGTGGTTTCAGGGACTTGAAGGGGAAGGTTTATTTTAGGATGACATGTGGGAAATCCAAGCAGCACATGTACAGAGAAGCCTGGGGTTGTGGAGCTGAGGCAAGGCAAGAGGTATGCTGAGGAGTGCAGGCACCAGGAGGCAGACGCGGATGGCTCCAGAGGCCAGGAGGGTGTTGGCCTTCCCAGGGAGGGAAGAGCTGTGCTCCTGAGATGACTGAGAACCTGTGAAATCTTCAGGAACAGAGACAAGAGCTGCATGCCGAGGGCTCTGCCTTCCCACGGGGGAAGAAGTCAGACCAGTTGCTGGGAGGAAGCAGCTTATGACCGGGCAGGGAGGAGAAGGGTTTTGCAAAGATCGTGGTTTAAACCACGTTCAAGGATTAGGACAGCAGGCACCAGCAAACAGGAGTCAACGAAAAAATGAAACAATGAGATATCACCTTACACCCAGAGAAGGACTATTACCAAGAAGACGGGAACTAACAAGTACTAGCAAGAATATTATGACAAGGGGGCACTTGTATACAGTTGACAAGAATGTAAACTGATACATCCACTGTAGAAAATAGGATGGCGGCTCCTCAAAAAATTAAAAATAGAACTACCATATGATCCAACACTCCCACCTCTGGATGTCTGTCCTAAAAAAACTAAATCATTATCTTGAAGAGATGTCTACACACCCATGATTATTTGCAGACTTGTCCAAAATAGCCAAGACATGGAAAATACCTGACATCAATGAAAAATTGAATAAAGAAAATGGACATACATGTACTGGAATTTTGTTAGACATAGGAAGAAGGAAATCCTGCCATTTATGACAACACGGATGGACCTCGAGAACATGACGCATGCTAAGTGAAATGTCAGCGTAAGAAAAAATTTGTGTGATCTCACTTATATGTAGAACCTAAAAAAGCCAAACTCAGAAACATCATACTCCTCTGATACATCTGCTATCACTTTGATGTGAACTCTAAATTATTTTCTTACATGTGTTTTGAATTAGGTGTATTCATGGTTTTGTAAACTGATTTCTTTCCTGATATTATTTCAGAAATACCTCCACATTAGAACTCAAGAGTTTTCAGAGTATCAATATTATATTCTCCAGCTTATAGATATGGCGTGATTTGCCTAGATATGTACTGTTTGGGAATGTGAGCTGCTTGCAACTTCTCGACATTTTAAATAACACTGTAATGAATAGTTTTTTGCATGGATATTTTGAATCATTTTCTTAAAAGACTTTCACAAAGTGGTATTATCACTGCTTGACTTTTGAAGGGTTGAGATTAACATTATTTTTCTTCTTGAATTGCCATGGAGCCTCAGAAGGAGAGGAGTGTGAGCTTATGTTACAATCCTTTAAGAGCTTTATTCAATTAGATTCCAACGCCCTTTCCTTGTTTTTTCCTTCCTTCCTTCCTTCCTCCCTTCCTTCCTCCCTTCCTTCCTCCCTTCCTTCCTTCCTTCCTTCCTTCCTTCCCTCCTTCCCTCCTTCCCTCCTTCCTTTCCTTGATTATTCTCCCATTTCTCAGAGGAGGCCCCTGAGACTCACTGAGGACCCACCTCAGTGCCCCCTCCAGGAGCGAAGGCTCAGACCAAAGGCCTCGGACGCCAGAGTCCCTGCCCACGTGACCGCACCCCAATTTCTGCACTGCCCCGGCCACCAGGCGTCTCCTAAGCTCCTGCCCATGGGAGGTCAGCCAGAGGGTCAGCACAGCCCAGGGACAAGAAGTGGCCGGGCCCACTCTCAATTAGGGCCTCGCCGACGGCCTCAGCATCCATCAACGTCCGGCCCCCTCTCCTGGGTGCTCAGGATACACAGCGTGTCCCAGGCAGGGGCCGGCAGAGAGGTCGTGAGAAGTAATAATGGCCTTGGCCGGCTCCTGCGGCCAGATTTATTTGACATAAAGAAACTAATTTAGCTCCTGGCGGTAACAGGCAGCTGGCCCTGTGCGCTTGCAGAAATGCTATTTGCTGGGAGCTGGTAGGGGGGCTTCTGCTTCACACCTGCTCAGACGGCCACCCGGGCAGAGCTGGCCCCTCCCGGCTGGCCCCTCCC
>PVIJ01014752.1:0-39237 GCA_004024925.1 Scalopus aquaticus
GCGCGCGCGCGCGCCCCCCCACTTTCCTCTCTCACCCTCTCTCTCCCTCTCTCATCCTTATAGCCCCTCCTACCCCTATGCTTGACATACAGTAGATGCTTATTGAATTGTTTTAAATGTGGCTTGGGATGTAGACTGGGTTAGGAAGTGATAAGAGATGCAGTGATTTCTCAATTCAAACTTGGAATTCCTCTGTCTCCAAGCCTCCCAATTAAAACAATAATTATAGGAAATTGTAAAAATCCAGAAAAGCAAAACAAGAAAAAATTACTTTTATTAATACAGTTTACAAAACCAGAAGCATTCTGTGCATGCACACCATTTTGTACTCTTTCATTAACATTTTTCTGACATTAAAAATTCTTCTAGGGGCCTCCCTGGTGGCACAGGGTAGGGTAAGTCTCAGCACTATGAAGTTGTCTGCAGCCACTGCAGAACTATTTGATTCCCCAGCTAGGGAGCTGACCCACATGGCGCAGTAGACCTCTCTTGTCTCATCTGCTGCTTCTCTCAGCAATGTATTTCAGTCACTCCACCTGTTCTGTTCCCCACAGTCTCTGGGGAATCCTCTCACCACCCACACCTCTGGCCTACACCCCAGCTCTTGTATGCATAAATAAAAAAAAATCTTTAAAAAATCATTTAAAAAAATTCCCCATAAGCCATAATATATAATCAATTTATGTGACATCACATATTAAAACAATACCTTTCTTTGCTTTTCAAGCTATTTCCAGTTTTGTGAAATTATTAAAAAGGATCATATGAACATTTTTGTACATAAATCTTTTTGCATAGCTATGATTATTGCTAGAATAAATTCCAGGAAGTAGGAATGCTGGGCCAAGTATACACACAATTTAATAATTTTAAAACACATTGCCAGATTGACTCTCAAATATTATTTCACATTCCCAATAGTGGGAGTAAGTGCTAATTTACTATAATCCTGACAAAAATAGCATACTTTTTACTCTTGGATTTTAGGAACTAGATAGATATGAAAAAAATTGGGGGTTGAAGAGGACAATTTCTTCCCCCAAACAAAGATCTCACATATTTATAACTGAGACAACCTGCCAGGCGCAGAAGCATCAAACAAAGAGAAAAATAATTTCTTAAATGTGTCCAAATACTGATGTTTCCAGCAAGGTAAGGGAAGATGCTAGTGATCTTGACATAGCATTACTGTGTGCCATCTCCTGTGTCATTCACCTTAACACACCCAGCGTGATTCTCCTCAATGTCTCCTATTAGAATTGTACCTGACCTCATTACCAGTCTTCATTCAAATCCATTGGGGAATGGGATGATTTTGCTTTTATTTCTTGGTCAGTAATCACGCCATCCTGAATGTCTCAGGAGAAGATATGGTAAGGAACAGAATCAAGTGCACACAACCCCAATGGTGAAGAAAAGGCAGTACAAAATTTTGGGGTTTTTTTCCTTAAATTTTTATTTATTTATTTATGCATACAAGAGGTGGGGTGTAGGCCAGAGTTGCAAGGGGTTGAGAGGATTCACCAAAGACAGTGTGGGGAGCAGAACAGATGGATCTACTGAAGTACACTGCTGAGGGGAGCAGCAGGCAAGACAGAAGTATGCTGCGCCATGTGGGTCAGTTCCCTGGCTGCTGATCCAACTCATGCCTCCAGCTCATGCCATAGTAGCTGGTGACAGCTTGATAGCGCTGAGACTTTTACCCTTATGCCACCAGGGAGGCCCAGTTTGTGTTTTTTTTAAACAAGAAAATATATGTTTAGGGCCTCCCTGGTGGCCAAGGAGTTAAGTCTCAGTGCTATCAAGCTATCACCAGCTACTACGGCATGAGTTGGATCCGAAGCCAGGGAACTGACCCACATGGCGCAGCAGACTTCCACTATCTCTCCTGCTGCTCCCTTCAGCAGTGTACTTCAGTGGATCCACTTGTTCTGTTCCCCACTCTGCCTCTGGTGAATCCTCTCACATCTGACCTACACCCCAGTTCTTAAATAAATAAATAAATAGAAAAATATTTAAAGAATTAATTTTAGCATCCTTTCATTAGTCAGGGGTCATTTTAACAATAACAACAATACAACATTCACAGAATAAATGATGGTTCTACCTAAGAGTTGTAATAATTGCTATTTTTCTGGAATTGGTGAAATAAGTTCAGACCTATAGCCCCTGTAGCAAGATTTTGTAACTATTCTGCAATTTTAAATCTTGGTCTCATTTGAAAAATGAGGTGGTTTGTTTAATGATCTCATAAAATTCTTCCTATCCCTGAATTTCAAGTCAATTCTTTCATATGGAATCCACATTTAATCATCTATTTGAGAGTTGTAGTCCATATATCCATTTGTCACTAGCTTGGAATAAACTTGATTGCATTTCTTTTTTTAAAGGTATACTTACTCTTACAGAAATTAGTTTCAAAGACTAAACTTCATAGTAAAAAGTGACAATTTCCCTATAACTCATGAAAACATATCTCCCTGTTCCATAGGCAAATACCTTTGGATAGAACCCTTCAGAAGGTTTCAGCATTTGATTGATTTTGGAATTCCTGAGGATTTACTTCCCATGAAGAAAACCTCATTTTCTGAGCGGTTGCTTCTTATATAAGATTGATTTTCTCTCTGTGGATTGGGTCAAAGAGGAAAGTGACAATTTCCCTTACTGAAGTCAACAAGTAAAGGGACAAAAATGTCTTAGGGGTGGCCATTTAGGGCTAATCATCATGTTTAGTTTCCAGCTTTGCAGAAATGAAACTTCAATTTTGTCATTGTATCCTGGTCATGTCAAACATTTGGCAAACAACTAAAGTTAGTCAAACTACAAGTCTACTACTATGCTACTGCTATTATTGCACTACTACTGATAACTAGCATTTATTGAATGCACAGTATATGCTGGACATTGTGCAATGCTATTTATTTGATTTACCTCATCTAATTCTAATAACTCTCTGAGATAGCTATTATTATTAAACCCCATTTTGCAGATGAGGAAGCTGAAAAACCAGATTAAAAACTCAGTCTAGGGTAGGCAGTTATTAAATAGTGGACCCAAGCTTCAAACCCAATTCTTTCTCACTCCATAAGCTGATGCTCTTTATCATAACACTTCACTACCTTTCCTGAGGAAAGGATTTACAAAAATCATTTTTACTAACTTGTAATAGAAGATATTCATTTCTAGGGACTAGAAGATCAATATCAAAACATCAAACAAAGGGAAGTTAATGGTCTTGAGCAGTGTTTCTGCAACACAGTTGAGAGGTGGTTAATAAAGTAGGTTCATTAGGTCCATTCCAGCTGTAACCAATTAAGTGTCTCTGGAATAGGGACTTTGAAATCTGCATCCTTACTAACATCCCAACTAATTCTTATGCAAATTAAGTTCTTATGCAAAATAGTCTTGAGGATTTCACTTGGAGACAGCTGAGAATCATCCCTATTTAACTTAAAGTACACTTCTTTAATAACTGGAATATTCCTAGCTCGGAAATTCTCTCCTTCCAAGAGTTAAGTAAAGTAAATCTAAGCTAGTCTAGCTCTCTTGAGTTAAAACATCAAGTCCCATTCATTAATATTTTTTCTTTAGAGAAGGAATAACTTATTTAGAACTGAGTTTTTTTCAGAATTTTTGCCCTTTTTAATACAGTCAGACATTGCTCAGAAAGTTAATTCTTCCCAGATTGTTTTATACCCCTAAGCCACCCTTTCAGGTAATGTATCAGTGGGCATCACATCTTTCCAATTCCTAGTTTCACTCTTTGAAGTTGGTCAAAGCACTGGTGTTCTTTAACTGTTCCTCTCTCAACCATCCCACACCCATTCTTTAGTACTGATTGTTTTTTACTTGTCTAATGAAGAGTTAATTTCTTTATACTTTATGAAAGTGTAAGAATTTTCATATTCTTTATATAATGAAAGAATTATAAGCATGCTAAGAATTTTTCCTCCCCCCCAATTTTTTTTGCAGCATTCTAGAAGATTATGAAATATTGAAAAAAAAGAAAGCTGTATTGAACATAGCTGTTTGGATTGATTTAAAGTACATACATGTACAGCATATACATAAATACATATTAAAAGGTTAGTGTTTGTAGACTATTTCTTTATATTAAAAATAGATACATGTGCACAAGATTTACATTTTTTTGTTTTATGATTTTCACATCTAAACCAAAATAGTAACAATGATTTAAAAGTGAAACTAAAATGGAGAAGATAAAAAGTTAATTTTCTTTAATGCTTCTCTGGAAGTACTGAATTTAGGAAATGCAACTAACATTTTGAAAACTGTCATGAGTTGAACCCCCTTCCTAAATTAATATTGTCAGTGTTTAACAACAGTAACATTAAAAAATCACTCAATATTTCGTATTGAGAAATATTAGAATATTTGCTTAATTAAGTTTACATTCCAATTGAATCTGAGAATGTGATCTTAATTTAACATAAAATTCTAGAGAGAGAAGTTTATGTGGGTGAAATTTATTTCAAAAGAATCAGCAAGAATAAAAATACTCTTTACAATAAAATATCCCTGATTTGGATTGACATTTAGTGAAAAGAATTGATTACATGTTCTTAGAGAAAGAGTGTTCAGTATAATAGTGTACAGAAATACACTGCTATTATTTTTTTTCACGGTAACTAGGTTAGCAAAGCTGGGTCTGAAATTGGCCCTCCTTTAATAGAGATAAACAATACATAATTAGCTTATCAAAGGCTCTGTCTCCTAGAGAGGCAGGCAGATCAAGTCAGGGTTTTCGGCTTTTCCTTTAATGTGCTTGAAAGCAGTTTGTTAAAAGTTGGAAAGCTGCTTCTTTTCATCTCCTTTACATGATTATTAGCTTAGAAATTCTCTTTAGTACAAAACATTTATTTTTCTGAGACAAAAATATTTATTGAGGTCTATTAGGAGCTATAAGTATAACAAGCACTATCTTTTAGTAAGTTATCTATGTTTTGTTCAACAACTTCAGAAAAATTTTCTTGTGACACATTTCCATGGTTTGATAAATGTGGAAAAATATGTATGAATTTGTAGCCTCACCATAGAGAATCCGTACTTTATTCACCAAACATCCTTTCTGCTGTACTCTGTAACCCACACCTGTACACATCAAGTGAAGTTACACCAGATGAAAAGCATAAAAATCCTTAAGCATTTCCTCTTTTATGTGGAATATTTCCAATCAATGTAGTCCAATTCTTTCTTTTTTGGCTTGTAAAAAAGTTAAATCTGCATTTATATATAGGTTTGGTGTTTGGCTAATACATTGCGCAGAATCAAACTGGATTTTACGTGATTCTAGCGTAATGAAAACGTTTTCATTTTTTTGATATACAGAGATTGAGCCGCAAGGCTACGATTCAAACACGACTCAAGAAAAGTCCCAGTCCTCGGGATCAGACTGTTAGAGGATGAGATGAGATGTATTACTACAATCTGAAGCAGAAAACAGTAGGAGGGAAACAAAAGTAAAGTACTTTGTGCTTCAAATGCAAATAATTTCAGAATCGCCCCTAGCTAGACTGTTTTAAGTAGCCAAGCTTTTGTCACAATTTCAATACAACAGGAAAAAAAAAACCCACTATATTCCTTTGTCCCCGAGGTTCCACGATCTCCACTGGGTTGGTGGAAACTAGTGGCAGATTCTGGCGGAGCTGGTTGTGAAACCCGTAGTCCCCGGGAGCGTAACTCCTTTTGCCACCTACGGTGCAGAGACCGCTACTAAGAACCGCTGGGCTCAAGGAGTTCTCACCCCGACCAAACTCCCGATTACCTCTGAGGAGCCCCGCAACCACTGAGTAGCGGTCTAGGCCAGGTTCCCCAGAAAAGGCGGCGACGGCTGCAACATCAGCGGTTAAATTTTAGTCTTTCATAAGGCCGGTCTAATGCACCTGTAGTAAGATTACTTGCGCTGAGGGTTCCTAGATTGACAAGAATGCAAGGGGAGAGGGAAAGGGGAAGGGAAAGGAGGAGGGGAAAGGAAAAGGGGGAGGGAGGGGGCGGGACACTCCGGGGAAGGCCACGGGTTTACAGGCGAGATCGTGGCGTTCCCATGGAAACGTATCCTTCCGCCCATGAACTAAATTTTATCCTCTTCAGTTCCCTCCGCGCCGCTTCTCCGCTGTTTCCGCCCAACTCCTTTGTGCCGCGCAGAACGTCGAGATGACGCATGCGCAAAAGTAACCCCCTAATCGCCGGGTATATAAGCGCGAACCCAGGCACTTCCTCCTAGTGCCGCTGGGACCGTTGGCGAGTGCTTTCGTGTTGCAGCTCCTGGGTTGCTCGTGTGCTGGCCTCTGCGAGCTGAACGAGCAGAGCTCGTGGGCCGGTCATCATGTCGCGCTACGGGCGGTACGGAGGAGGTAAGCGGGTAGGGCCCAGCGAGGGACGTTGCTGTGGGTGTAGTGAGTATTGCTAGGCCGTGGAATTGCGCGGCGGTTGGAGACGGTTATTCCGCGTGCGTAATGGCGGCTTCGGCGCACACTACACCAAGCTGGAGTCAGCGGGGGCGGAGTATCGAGGGGAGACGGGGGCTGGCGGGTGTAAGTGTGCACCGGGTTCCATATTAATTCATGGGCATTTTTATCTCCCGTCCCAGCCCGAGCAAGGCCCACGATCACCCCTTTTCTCCGGCCCTTCGAGCCGCTCGCCTATCCCCCACACCCCCCCGCGCTCGGCTGCCATTTTGCGCACATTGACGACTGTGGTGGCGCATTTCCTTGGCGTTTTCCCGCCACTTCAGCTGACAGATCTGCCCGCAGCTGTAAAATCCCGGGTGTGTTTGATAAGGAGCAGAGTGAGCAGTTGTGAGCTGTGCGATTTCGGCAAACAGTCGATCGATTAGCGGAATGGGAATGGAGACATAATCTTTACGTCTGGCGGCTGGTTTCTTTTCTCTTTTAGCTCTTTCGAGCGCGGTTTATGGCTCTGGGGCGGGGAGCTGGAGTCTTGGGCGAGCCTGCGCCTGGGGCTGTTGCCGCGGAGGATGAGAGCCGGCGCCGCCCTGCTCTCCCGGTCCGGCCCCGACCGGGGCCCGCCCGCCGCGGACGCCGCCACTGCTGCCGCCACCGCCGGCCCGCGCGCTTCTTGCGCGCTCGGGGTTGCCGGGACTCGGGGGCGGGGCCGGGGCGAGCCCGCCCCACGCCTCGGAATATCCTACCACGCGTCTTTGCATGTTTGGGTGGTTTTTCCCTCTTGTTAAAACGTTAAGAGTCTTGTCATAAGCCTCACTTTTCAGAAATTCACGAACTTTGCTGGCTTTAAGACTAAAGACAATCTTTGAGAAAGCGTTAGCCATTCTTTGCATAGTGCGAAGGGTTTTACGCAAGGAATTAATTCAAACAGGCCAAGTTTTTCATAACATGCATTCTTCTATTTGCGTTTTTAAACAGAAACCAAGGTGTATGTTGGTAACCTGGGAACTGGTGCTGGCAAAGGAGAGTTAGAAAGGGCTTTCAGTTATTATGGTCCCCTAAGAACTGTGTGGATTGCGAGAAATCCTCCAGGATTTGCCTTTGTGGAATTTGAAGATCCTAGAGATGCAGAAGATGCAGTGCGAGGCCTGGATGGGAAGTAAGTAACGTTGGTTGTGAAACTTAATGTTCATTAGAATATTCCCGTGGGCTAGGTAGTGAGTTAGCTAGGCGTGAGGTTTGGATTGTATAGTCTGCAGGAGACTGTAAATAGCTTATCATAATTTTTACTTACTTAAGACGTGGAAGGGGGGGCAAAGTTGGAATAGGAGTGTGTTAAGAGGTAAAGATAATTTACGAGCTTTTAAAGATAGCTAAGTTTGTGAGCAAAAGAAAGCTTGGAAAGTTCTAAACCTAGAAGTCACTTGTGTTTTTTAGCATTAGATTTTTTTTTTTTCCTTTCGTAGGGTGATTTGTGGTTCCCGAGTGAGGGTTGAGCTATCAACAGGCATGCCTCGGAGATCTCGATTTGATAGACCACCTGCCCGACGTCCCTTTGATCCCAATGATAGATGCTATGAATGTGGCGAAAAGGGACATTATGCTTATGATTGTCATCGCTATAGCCGCCGAAGAAGAAGCAGGTATTTATTTTGATAAGGGAATGGTTGGTATACTAGTTAATCGAGTAATTCTTTTATTGGCAAGGCAAAAACTAATATTTTTTTCTATAAACTTGAATGTTAATTGTACAGGTGTATTTTACAATTTTTGTGTAATTAAACAATTGTTAATATATTAATAATCAACCTGGTCAAAACCTTTCAGGTTTCTTCGTTTGAGTCAGTCGCCTTGATTCAGAATGTCACGAGCCTTATGATATCATGCTGAGGCGCCTTGCAAATCCGACAATTAAGATCCTCCTAGACCTTGAGGTGATCAGCATAAGAGGCCAGATCCCCTCGAGTCATCTACACCTAGCTTCACCTTATTCTTTAAAGGGCAGAAAATTTGAGACGGTGATCGCCGTAACAGTAAATTTGGCTTACAATTGGGGCCCCCTCCGGTTTAGAAAGAGGAACACCAGATTGACCACATTCCCAACTAGAAAAATCTTCTTGCGTCAATCAAGCCTCACCTGGCTCATTTGGCTGTCAGTTTGATCGTCGTTAGATTGAAGAAAACATCTAGATGCAGCGATCGGCTATAGATACTTCTAGATCGTCTAGATCTGCTAGACCTACTAGACCATGGGCCAAAGAGGGTCGACCTGCAAACTTGCAAGGTTTATTTTAAATACACATTACAGTGTTTTATATTAATGTAATTCTAAGATGTAATTCAGCTTTTAACAAATCTTTTTTTAGGTAGTAAAAAAAAAAAATAATAATAGGCCCAGAGTTTATTTCCACATGACACACTAAATTTAAATAGTTTTGAGATTTGATTTCAGCAGAGGCACACAAACTGCAAAAACGAGTTACCATCTAACATACTGTTTTTTTCTAACTTGAAAAATAGGTCACGGTCTAGATCTCATTCAAGATCCAGAGGTAGGCGGTATTCTCGCTCACGCAGTAGGAGCAGGGGACGCAGGTGAGAATTTCATTTAATTCAAGGTTGAATAAGTGATGGACTTTAATTGGAAATGGACTTACACTTTGATTTAATTTTTAGGTCAAGGTCTGCATCTCTTCGAAGATCAAGATCTGTGTCTCTCCGCAGATCGAGATCAGCTTCACTCAGACGATCTAGGTCTGGTTCTATAAAAGGATCAAGGTATTTCCAGTACGTAACGCACTTATCTCCCTGCTTGCATTTGGATTGTCATGTCTTAATGACAATGAAGTGTCTTAGGACATAATTGAAGTAGAATGCTTCAAAAAGTAACATTTGAAAGAGGAAAATTGAATTTACATGTGACCTAGCAGTAGATACTATACTAGTTTTTCAGATGAAGACCAACTAAGGAATTTAAGGATTGTTAGAGGCACTCATAGAGAAGGATCCAAACCACATGTCCTCAAATTGTTCTAGTGAACTCCCTGGGTAGATACATTGCTGAAAACTTCTGGAGTCAGTATATTATATAGGTAAATGATGCCTAATGCTTAAAAAATATTTTTTTTTGCCTGACCCCTAAGTGGCTTGTTAGATCCCTGAAGAGAATGAAACTTTAAGGGGAAAAATTGAAAGTAGAACTCGAGCCTTTTTACTTCTTAAGTAGAAAACCTTGAGAGATGTTTGAAAGGATAATACTGTAGAAAAGAAATCGATAATTCCACAGAAGATGAGCTGTAAGGAATATTACTGGGAGTTAGTGCTGTCAGTAATAGCTGCAGACCTTTACATGCAAGGATTCCAAAACTTGGGTTGAGAAAGCTCTGGATCCTCTCTGGGTATGCACATCTAATTAGATTAAAGGACTCCAAGTCTCATTTGGTTTGTGTGACAAATTGGTGGTTCTGAATCATAACTTAGTGATGTGATTCAAGAAAAAAACCTTACCCATGGTGATTCTCTACAGTTTGATCACCTAAATTGGTATTGGTAAGGTTGATTTGATTCTTTTAAGATTAATTGATCTTCCAAATGAAAATAATTTCTCATGATTACTCTGCACTGTTTGGGTATATTGCATCTGTAGAGGAACTGACAACCTTTTTTAAATCTACTTTGTTATCAGTTAGTTGAAAGTATTAGCATTTGTTCACTCTTAGAACACAAGAGTTGCATCTTGTTCAGCTTTGGCCCCTCTTCCTAGCTTATCTATTAAGGTAATTTTGGTAGGTGTTTAAGGAAATTAACTTTCTGGGAATAATTGACATATTTTTCTTTTTATTAGATCACGGTCAAGGTCAAGATCAAGATCCAGGTCTCTTTCACGACCAAGAAGCAGGTAGGGTAGAAATCAGAATAATGCTCTCCTAGTTTATATGGCACCAATATCCAAAGAGTTCAAAGTGCATAGAATAGTTAAAAGATCAAGCCCTAACTTGAAGCCTAAGTATAAAATGGGAACACAGTATCTTAATTGCCAAAAGATTGGAACTTCATTTATTCTTGTCCTAGCTTGGCTGGCTTCCTGGACAAGAGGATTTGAAACTAGTGAGATACAACTTTAGGGTTGTATTACGAGGCCCTTGTTTAGGGTCTTAACAGGTGCATGGCGAGAAGCATTTTGAGATAAATTGCTTAAAGCAGAGCGTAAAAGATTAATTGTGGTAAAATAACAGCAGTTCATAAAGTTGTTTTTGCAAGATTGGCTTTTAATCAAAACTGGTAGGCTTGTTTTCAGTTCAACTGCAATCTGACATTTTAAGCTCAGGACAGTTTGGGGGTTCATTTCATGATATTGTGACTAAGAAAGGGATTGGTTAGTACTTTTTCTTAATAGAATTTCTCATGTTTTGACAGCCGATCAAAGTCCAGATCTCCATCTCCAAAAAGAAGGTAAGCTAAAGAATGTTTTGTTGGCAAATCTTAACTGTCAAGTGTGGCCTCTGCAGATTTTGTTTGCTTACTGCCTAATTTGCAGGCTTTGAGCTCTTTGGAGAATTGGTGCTATATATATTGAAATACTAGATAGTGTGTTTCTGAGATGGTTACTTTTCCCACTTCAACATTAGCTTATGCTTTTGTTGGAAATACTTAGTCATAAAGTGTTGGGATTAAGATATCTTTAGTTCTGTAAAAACACCCTTAAATTGTGTAATTTACTGTTATGAAACATGTTTTTATTGTGATTAAGTGGTAAATTAATGAAATTTTATTTTTGAAAACTTTTCTCCCTACATGGACAATAGGTAAGAAGAAAGTGGACTACTTGAGAAACATTTTTATGTTGAAATGATGGCAGTTAAATCATTGTTCTGGTTTAATGTGACCTTGCAATTTAGCAAGGAAAGGCTGTTAAGCCTAATGTTAAACACAAACGAAAGATTTGTTTACAGATCTCTCTCTACTGCATCTGATTTTATTTATTTATTGAATCTGAGTATTGCCCTGACATGTACATGGGAAGAGTAAGTTTCAGTAGACACTAATCAAGTTCCAAATTTAATTTTTTCTTTTTAGTCGTTCCCCATCAGGAAGTCCACGAAGAAGTGCAAGTCCTGAAAGAGTGGACTGAAGTTCTCAAGTTCACCTTTTAGGGAAAAGTTATTTTGTTTACATTATTATAAGGGATTTGTGATGTCTGTAAAGTGTAACTTAGGAGAAGGGTATTTCAACCATCTAATCAAAATGGATCTGGATAATTACTCTGTAAATTCACAGCAGTAAGATAATATACATTTTTGTTGAATGTATTAACATCTTATGGTATGAAAATGTGGGTTTTTATTTGACACATTTAAATAAAATGTTTCTAACTAGATTTTTGATTTGTGTTCAATATCAAAACTCGATTTTGGTAAACTTCAGGAGTCAGCCTTGATATTAGCCATCTTCATGCAAACTCTACATTGAAACTATATAATGTTAAGTCTTGAACATCATTAACTAGTATCCACATACATCTAGAAGATTTCCATTTTGACCTTAGCTGGGCTAAGATGAGATCTTGAGAGCCGCCCCCCTCCTCCTCAAGAGCATGAATACCTCATGACAAGTCCTAAAATTGTATTGGAGATGTTATTAAACAACAAACTATTGATCTCTGTTGAACTAGAGGCACTACTAATTTGCTTATAAATGAATATGGCAGGAATGTAAGTGAAGGGCTTATTCAAGTAGATGGTGTGAGAAGTAGCTGGAGAAAATCTATACCTGAGGGCTTGTTCAAGTTTTCAGGCTATTGGATGGTGTCAAATTAGAATGCTCAATCTTAGGAAGTTTTACTCAGTATTCTTACGTTTTTGCTTTCAAACATTAACCAGAAACATACCAAAATATTTGCATGTTTAAGGAATTGTTTGAATTTAGAACAAAACATGTTCCTGTAAACCAGCTTTGCAAAATTTTCCAGCCCAGAAGATACACTCTATTCCGTCAGATGGATTGCCTTAATCTGAGCAGAGATCTATTAATTTGTGAGATGGGTTTTCAGTTCCTGATAACATACTTCCTCCTATTTTGCCAGGCTGGTGCCAAGTAATTATAAAGATGTCAATTGGAAATGTAAAGACAAGTGGTTTTGTAAATTGCCTATATTTAGCAACACCTCATGTAGTTTTTTGGTAGCATCTCGTAGACCTTAGAATGGTATAACCAGTAGATTATTCAGACTTTAAATATGTTTAGTAGGTCAGTAACAGTGACTTTGAGTTTTTTGATCATGTTTTTACTGAGTATTCCTGTACCCTTGTTGCGAAAAAAAAAAAAAAATCGGTGATGATGGCATAGGTACCTGCCTTTGTCCATTTTCAACAAAGTTCCTGGATAGTATTGCAATTGGAGAATATTGGTCTGCCTCAAATACATGTTGGTCTGAATGATCACTGGTATGTTGGAGTTTTAGATGCTTTGATTTGGGATTTTGACAACTGGTTGAATTATGGGTGGTATAAAGCTGTGTATTATTGGCAGGCTTATTTGTTGCACTTAGTCAGCTTTAATTGTTCTGTATTATATAAAGATAAGTTTGCTCAACAATAAATGCAGAGAACAAACAGTCCTGATACTCAATTTTTGGAAGTGGGAGTTCTGAGCCAAGAGTAGGAATCAACCCTGTAGCTTTGTAGATTATGACTGGACACTAATACGAGTTCTGGACACTAATACGAGAGGATAAAAGTGAGGAGGGGTGAGGATAAAAATGGTTTGGGAAAACACAGGTTCTAGTACTCTTCTGAAAAAGGGAGTACTGGGGCATCTAAGCCAGCTTGCCTTTGCAATTCAGTTATTCCTGTGTTAAGTATACATTTCAGTATAGACTTCAGTGCAGTGTGCCTTTTTCTGCTAACCTAGTTGTTGGAACTCCTGAATTGGTCATGTGACTAGAGAAAGTGCTGATCCAAACTCTAAATTTCAAGCCTGGTACTGACTGGTAGCCACTGACCACATCACACCTTTTGTCTTTGGACATAGACCCTTATTTTGGTCTCAAGGTCGAGAGGTAAGTAATGTACCCTTGATTTATAATGATTCTTCTTAGACTTTGAAAAGTACTAAGTAAAAATGTCACTACCGTTTTGTCTGAGTCCCCTCTCCCTGAGTGAGGACAAAATAAAGTGAGGGAGCTCTTGAGATGCCATCAGTCAGATTTGGTTAAAATGATTGGTAGGGAAGGTGATTCTTTTGTGTAACTTGAAGTCTAAAGGAACATGAGGATTTCCAAGATACAATAAACTGAAGCTCTAAAACTAACAAGTTGGCAAGTTAGTGAAGGATAATAGCAAAGAGTTCATTAGATCTTGCTTTCTTAGCAACTTGATTGAAGGTCTTTGGGAAGCCTACATAACCTATGTATACGTGGTTTTTGGCCAGAAAGACGAAACCGGTCAAAATAACAAATAGTAGGCCTGGCTGTTCTTGAGTGTTTGAAGGGTGGTGAGAACTGGTGAAAAGAGAAATGAGCAAAGATGTCTTGAATTTGTGATGTGATAGGATTTAAACTTCTGTTCAGGAAGGGAAGGAGGGAGGGAGCTGAGCTTCAATAGGTAGCTTGGAAGTCTTTATTTTCCCCAACTCCTAGCTTTACTATTGTAGTAAAAATATTCAAAGGGCATTGTCACTTAATCCTGACAATAAAATAGTAATCTTAATCTCATCTCACAGAAATCCCATTATCTCGAAAATGAAATGTGCTCAGAGATGGGTAGTAATAATTGTACTGTATTTACAACTGCTAGGAAGTAGACTCCTATGTGCTTTCAAAGTCCCTTTCCCCTTTTTTTTTAACCTATAAAGCACCTTAAGTTACTTTAAAAATGAAAATGGTGGGCCTCCCTCGTGGCACAGTGGGTTAAGTCTCAGCCTATGAAGCTGTCTGCAGCCACTGCAGCACAAGTTCAATCCCCGGCCAGGGAGATTCCATGCGCAGCAGACCTCTCCTGCCTCGCTTGCTGCTCCCCTCAGCAGTGTACTTCTGTCAGTTTGCCTGTTCTGCTCCCCACTCTTGTCTCGTGAATTCTCTCACCACCCTACACCTCTGGCCTGCACCCTAGCTTGCATGCATAATAAATAAATCTAAAATTAAAAAATGAATGAAAATGGAGGGGGCCTCCCTGGTGGCGCATTGGGTTAAGTGCAGCACTATGAAGCTGTCCAGAGCCACTTCAGCACCAGTTATCTATTGTTACCAGTTACATAGCCCATATCGCCCAGTCCTGTGTAAGCAAATAGACCTAGTTTCTCTTTAATATAAAAATGTATACACCTTTCCTTTCTGATTTAATAACTTAGAGATCTTTCATATAACTAAAAAAATGACACTTTCTTTTTAATGATGCTTACTAGTTAGTTGTGTGGGTCTTCCATAATTTATGCAGTAAACTTGTGCCACTTAAATGTACCAGGTACTGCTTGCTTTGGAATACAGAAGTGAACAGTCTTTGTCATCATGAAGTTTAAATTCTGGAGATGAACAGATTATCAGGTTGGTAATAACCGATCTGGTGGGAGTTATTGAAGCAGAGTAAGAAGAGTAGGGAGAGTTGGTTCCTGTTTTTTTAAAGGGTGGGCTCGGTGACATTTGAGCACTCTTGGGGAAGTTACTGCAAGGGGATTTGTGAAGTGTAAGGAGGTCGATACGAAGTGAACGGCGGGGAAGATGGTATGGAAAGGGGGCTTTAGGGTATAGATCATGTAAGATCTTGCAGGCCTTAAAAAGGACACCCCTCGCATCCCCCCAGAGTTTTTTTTTTTTTAAAGATTTATGCATACAAGCTGGGGTACAGGCCAGAGGCAGGAGAGGTCTGCTGTGCCATGTGGGAATCTCCCTGGCCGGGCATCGAACTCACCTCACCCCTGCGACAGCTCCGAAC
The DNA here is from genome assembly GCA_004024925.1 of Scalopus aquaticus. Taxonomy (NCBI): domain Eukaryota; kingdom Metazoa; phylum Chordata; class Mammalia; order Eulipotyphla; family Talpidae; genus Scalopus; species Scalopus aquaticus. The sequence continues at coordinate 15,353 of PVIJ01014752.1, forward strand.
TCACCTCACCCCTGCGACAGCTCCATAGCGCAGTGCTTAACTGCTGCGCCACCAGGGAGGCCCCACCCCCCCAGAGTTTTTAAGCAAAGGAGTAACAGGAATTGATGAATAAGGGATTGCTAATATTTCTATGTTGTAGTGAATAACCTTAGTGTACACTTGAACTGGCTTATGTAGGATATTCCCTAAAAGTTGAATTGCTGGGTCAGAGGGTACGTGCATTTATATAGATATTTTAGAGATTTATTTATGCATACAAGAGCTGGGGTGTAGGCCAGAGGTGTTGGGGAAGGGGGGTGTGTGAGGATTCACCAGAGAGAGTGGGGAGCAGAACAGGCAGATTGACTTAAAATACACTGCTGAGGGGAGCAAATAGGTGAGGCAGGAGAGGTCTGCTGCACCATGTGGGAAGCTCCTTGGCCAGAGATCGAACTTGTGCTGCAGTGGCTGTGATGGCTTCATAGCCTGAGACTTAACCCCTTGCGCCACCAGGGAGGCCTTGCATTTATATTTTTACTAGGTATTGTTTGCTTGCTGGGGGTAGCAATGTATAGGGGTGCCTGTTTCCCTGCATCATTGTACCGACCACATGGTGGGCTGTCAAGCATGTGGATTTTAAACAATCATGTTGAAATGTAGTGTCTCAGCATCGTTTTAAATTGTGTTGAAAGACATGTTTTTCTTCCACTCTGGAAAACTACGTTTTCAAAAGTCTGGTTTAGGGTTCCCTTGCTCTCAACTCCCTGCACTTCTTCCATACTGGGACTCCTATTAACACTGTACTGCCTGTTTAATTCTCTGCATGTGTGCCAGCGCAAGACCAAATGTGACAGCAGTTTTTAGGCCTTGTTCCATTTTTTACATTGCCCACCACATACTAACACTTAAATGTTTCATTAATATTTAAGTTAGTTAATGAATGAATAAATGAATTCTACAAATCTACTAAACCAAACATAAAACATTGGAAGCTCTTTTCTTCTGTGAGACCTTTAGAGTCACCATTTCAGTGGAAAGCCCCTTTTCCTTTTAGCCATCTATCACACCTCCTGTCTGAATCTGCCTGCAGAGAACTTAGATCATTACAGTGCTGTTTACAATGCAATTCTACACTGCAACTTAAGTGCAAGGTTTTCCTCTCATCTGGGTTAACTCAGAGTCCTGCTTACTTACTAGCAGTGAAACTTCTCAGGCTTTGTTTATATAGAAATGTTTTTATTTCACCTTCACTTTTGAAGGGTAGCTTTGGATAATACAGAATCCTAGGGTTTTAAGCACTTTGTCATTCTGTTACAGGACAGGGAGAGAGGTACCCCAGAACCCCCAAACCTGCCCCCTCTAAATAGGTTCTGCCATCTGCCACATCAAGACAAAACATACAAAACCCTTAGTGGAAAGAAACTTTAATACAATTAGTGTATAATACAGAAAAGATAGAGAATATAGTTTTTAAATCAAGCACCCAATGTTACCCATCTCCTCATGGTAAAAGTCCACCCAAATGGGATTGGCCCAAAGCCAGGCCCGAAAGCCTGCTACAAGTCTTAAACACCTTTCGGCAGGGACCCATAAAAAAGGGTCAGAAACAAGTCTGTGAGGAAAAGAGCAAAATCAAGATCAAGGTTGCCATTGTTAACCTCCCCTGGGGTCTCTCACCCATATCTTTCCAGTCAGTCCAGGCCAGCGCAGCTTCTTTACACGTCTTTCTGCTCCTCTTTCCTCTCCTGGTTCTCCATCCTGCTTCCTTCCTTCTCCAGTCTCCTCTCTCTCTCTTCTCTCTTCTCCAGCTTCTTATCTCTCCTGTTCAGCTCCACCCTCCCTTGGGTAGGGCAGTGAACCTGGAACACACCCTTTTCCTGGGGACTACCCTGTTACAATTCCACTACATCTGGGACTCAATTGTTTTAGATAAGATGTTAGATGTTATTTGTGTTGGTAGTCCCCAATTAGGTTGCAATACCTTCACCTGGATGTTTGTCTTTACGTGTTTGTGTTAGTATTTCAATATAACAGTTTTCTAGAAGTAGAATTAATCACTAGATATGTCAATATTGATAGATTCTACCAAATTTCCCTCCCAAAAGTTGTATTAATTTATAATGCTACTACCAGTGATTGAGTGAAAGTGCTCTATTTACCAATGGCGTTATGTTATGAATTTTAGCTTTTTCATCTTTCAAAGGAAAAACTGGGGACTTTATGGAGTGTAGTCAGTTCTTTCTCAAGTCAATGACCTCTTTTTTTTTTAAGATTTTTTTTTTTTATTTATACATACAAGCTGGGATACAGGCCAGAGGCGTGGGGTGGGAGAGGGTTCACCAGAGACAGAGCGGGTAGCAGAACAGGCAGATCAGAAATACACTGCTGAGGGGAGCAGCGGGCGAGGCAGGAGAGGTCTGCCGCACCATGTGGGATTCTCCCCGGCCGGGCCATGAACTTGTGTCGCCACTGCCGCCAGCTCCACAGCGCAGCGCTTAACCGCTGCGCCACCGGGGAGGCCCAATGACCTCATTTTTAATGAGTATTTTCCCATCTCATTACATGATTGTATGGGTCAGATGAAATAGTCCATTTGAACACACTTCTGGCAGTTACTATAATAAAGTGAGAATGAGTCACTAAGTAGGAGAATCCTGGCAAGATGGTAACAGGATAATTCAATTGACCAGAGGGCCTAGAAGGACGTGTGAGGGAAGTACAGATTACTCAGGGCTCTCAGCAGTAACCTGGTTAGATCTCCATTACTTGTTTAAACCCAGCAAGGAAAAGAAATAGCCCACAGCTGTAGGCTTTATTGATTATCTGAACATTTGCTCCACCCTTTCAGGCCCTTCATCACAGCTCCAGGATGGGCCTGAGGGAAAAGCACTTGACTCGCTCTAGCCCTGCAGACATTCTCATCTTCCAGATCACCAGTTTATCCCTTTGCCTTCCAGGTGAGAACACTGAAGCCAAGTGAAATTAGATTGCCCAAGTAGTAAATACTAGGACTAAAGTTAGTGCTCTGGGTTCTCACCTCTGTCATAATACAATTTGACCTCTCTCGTTCCTGATCTTGTCTCCTCCAGAGGGGCTGATATCTCTGTGAGGAAGTACACCTTGGACATTACCTCTCGAATCCCTTTAAAAGACCCAGCAGAGACCTGTGTGCCTGGTAGGTACTCAGGAAACTAAGACTGAAATGAATGAAATAAGCGATGTCTTTGGTTACTGCTGGTGCTGAGAAAGAGGAAGTATGGGGAGCGCCACAGGCTGCCAGCGAGTGGCTTCCCTGGAGGACCAGGGCACCCAGGACACACCATGTATTTGGTCCATTTCCTAAAGGTCCAGCTGACAGATTGCAAAATGAGTCAAGAAACCGGGAATCTTTTGAAGGTACAGATTTTTATTTTAACTAATTGCTTGGATACAGCATAAAGTAGACATTTTAAAAAATCATCAACCCAAACCCATCATTGATGGCTCCAGTTGTGCAGCGGAGGAGGGACCCCCTGACCTTTTCTACGTAATACAACGTCTGCTCTGGGTGCAGCATGTAACCCTCAGGTAAGCCCCTTCTCCCGCTAGCCCAGCTCCTGTCGCTAATGGTGTCTTTCCTCCCACGCCTTGGCTGGCCTGGGTTTTCTCAATTAAGAATCATATTCTCTCTGATAGTATGACTGTGCACTTCAAGTCTTACCCACCTGTAAAGCTCAGAGACAGTTAAACTCAGACTGACGCTTCATATAAAAGTGAGTCTGGAAAGAAGGGGTGCTCTGACAGAGGGCCACCCCTGCCCCTTTGTCCATCAGTGACCCTAGGAATGCTCTGACCGACTAAAGTGGGGGCAAAGGAGGCTTAAATCTCCTGACCTCAAGTCCTAGATGTGTGCCTTTAGGTGGGTGGGCACCCTCTGGGCCTTAGCCCCTCAAATTTCATCCATTGCCTCGAGAAGGCAGAGAGCCATCTGCCAGCATGTTTTATGAGCAAATGTGACCTCTGAATGCTCTGACGTCTGCACCAGGGTAAAGGAGTTGGAGGCAGGAGGAGGAAAAAGGAAAGTAATTCGAGTGAGATCAAAGATAAGAAGGGTGAAAGGCAGAAAAGAAAGGCAGGTTGGAGAGATGGAGCAACAGCAGCACACTCTGGGCTCTGTGAGGGCTTAGAGGACACTGAAGGTTGCGTTCTCTTTAAGAACTGGAGCCATTTATTGGAAAGTAAATCAACATTCAGCTACCATTTATATGATTCACAGGATCACTTTTCAGATTGATTTTCATGATAGCTATCATCTGTGTGATTTCAATTCATAGGATCATTTTTAAAGGCTCTAAATCTTCACCTCATCTCTGGACAGACCAACTGCTGCAAGGGCCGCCAGCCTGGCCCCGGCATAGGTCATGTCTTTAGACTTAAGCCACAGAAAACTTGAACCAAGTGGTGTGGTCGTACTCCTCGCCGGGCTTCAGCATCACAGGAGGGAAGTGGGGCTGTGAAGAAGGAAACGATACAGGTTACACCCTGCCAGCCCAGGTACCACCTGCACCATCCGGGGTGGCTTCTGGAATGGTCTCTAGACCAGTTCTCCAAACCATTTGCCAGAGTGAGAACTGCTTATTTTTGGTATGCAGTGAGAGAAAGAACTTGAGCCAGAATGAAAAGTCAGCCGCATCACTAAGCACACTTTATTGTAGCTTGCTTGATGAAGGGAGCAGGACTGTGATTTACATTCTGGCGCAAGGTACAAGAGTCTTATCATAACCTAGTGGTGCTAGGCGATAGCTAGAAAAAGTTACGAGGAAGCAGATCGAAAGAGATGGTATGTGGGATCTTAAAAATGGTTGCAGTAGCTACCAGTAGCTATTAATAAGGAGACCAGTAGCTATTAATAAGGAGAAACATTAAACTGAATAAAAGATTTGGAGGTGCAAATTACTAGCTCTTTTTTTTCCAATGTAAATGTCACGTTAGTAACTTGGCTAAGTTTTTCCTGTGTTTATTGTGACTTGAAGAGAACACACATCCACTTTTCAATTGTACACACCTGAATTGAATGTCGTGACCTCAATCACGTAGTGTGACCTTGAGCACCACACCTCTGTGACAGGTCAGCTTGTGGCTTTACCTGATTGACCGCATCAGGCCAGTTCTGGGTCTCGAGGCAGAAACCAGAATGCTTGGGGTAGACTGCTCCACTCTTGCCCTTCAGCGTGCCATCCAGGAAGTTGCCTGTGTAAAACTGGACCCCTGGCTGGGTGGTGTACACTTCCAGCACTCGCCCGCTTCCAGCGTGATGGACCCTGGGAAAAAGTCAAAGTACCAGTAAGTCCAGCGCAGGGGCAGGGAGCAGCTGGGTGGAAGCTTTGAGGTAGGAGTGAGGCCCAGTCCTGTAGCCTCCGGCAAGAGCAGGTGGTTTTCAGGCTCCTTATTAGCAGCTTCTTATTCTGATCTTGGCTTTGTAGGGAAGGATGGACTGACCCCTGTGAGTTGTAGATGTGTGTGTATGTGTCAGGGGCAACCGGGCTGAAGAGAGGCAGTTTTGGGTCCTTGGGCTGGGATTCTCTCAGTGCTGGGGCTCACTGCATGGTCTGGTGAAATAACCAGTTATGTCTTATAAAAATGAGAGGAGTCCCCACCCTCCCTCACCCCCAGGGGCTAGAGCAGGCCATACTCCTAAGTCTGATTAGGAACAGATACACTGTGTGTTTTCACCAGATTCACTGTTTCCTTTCTTTTTTAAACCAGGCCTCTATTCCACAGAGGTGAGAGAATCTACCTGGTCCATATTTGGTGTTGAAGACAGAGCTAGACATAAAGAAACCTGGCTCTTACAGTCCCCCCAAGAAATAAAATACATGCATGAGAGTTAAAACATCCATACTGTTAAGAGGTGCGGGGAAAGATGTTTGGGAAGAGTTGGCCAGGATTTGAATACTGCAGAGAAGGCCGGAGGGTCTCCCCCGTGGGGTTGGTGGGGAGAGGAATGTGAATAACTGGCACAAAGGAGGAAAGAGAGATTGCGCTGGAGGCACATAGCTGGGCCTTGGTGCTGCCGGGGCTCTGCGGGAGACAGGGCTTTTGAAGTTTTCTGTTTCAATCAAGAGTCTCAATCATTTCCCCTGCTTTATTTACAATCCATTCATCTACAAAAATTTCGTGGTTATCTGCTGGTGCCAATCATGGAGCTAGGTGTTAGGGCAGAGGTAGGGATTCACAAAGATGAGATTGCGAGGAATTTGGTGAGAAGAGAGTGTGCCCTCAAAAGCTGAGGAGACAAAGCTGAACCTGATGACACTGAGAAATGTAGCCTCCAACTTTCCAGGGAAGTAGGCAGGGCGGAAATCACAAACCAAGAACATTCACAGGGTCCTGAAGTTCAAGGAAGGCAGAGGTGACTTGTTCTAGAACTTCTAATAGAAAATGGGCCTTCGGGCCTCCCTGGTGGCGCAGTGGTTAAGCACAGCACTATGAAGCTATCTGCAGCCACTGCAATACGAGTTCGATCCCCGGCCAGGGAGCTTCCCACATGGCACAGCAGACCTCTCCTGCCTCGCTGGCTGCTCTCCTCAGCAGTGTATTTCCGTCGTCTGCCTGTTCTGCTCCCCACTCTGTCTCTGGTGAATCCTCTCACACACACCCCCCCCCCCACCTCTGGCCCACACCCCGGCTTGTATGCATAAATAAATAAATTAAAAAAAAAAAGCAAAAAAAAAAAATGGGCCTTCACTCTGGGCTTGGACTTGGTTTGCAGTGACATGGCCAAGCACCATTCTAACCATGAAGGTGGAATCGTGGGTGAACAGGGGCTGGCATGGTGCCTCCCTCAGGAAACAGTGAAGAAAGCTGAAATCAGCCATATGTCAAGTACACCTGCCCCTTCTGCGGCAAAACTAAGATGAGGAGATGAGCCCAGGGAGCTGGCACTGTGGTTCCCGCATCGGAGCAGCGCCTGGTTCTGCCTGGGCCTGCAGCACCTTCCGCCGCCAGTCAAGCCAGCAGTGGAAGCTCCACCATTTGAAGCATCACTAGCCTAGACTAAGTGGGTTCAACTATGTAACAACAAAAAATGGACCTTAAAAAACAGGCGGTGGGGAGGGAGCGACTTAAGGAGGGAGGATCCTGAGTACAGGGGCCCAGGGAGAAGGCATAGCGAAAGAAGGGGAGATGAATTCTACAGCACCCACCTGTGGAAAAGGAGCTTTGAAAAGACATGTGAAGTCGTGTTTGGTCCCCTGTGCTTTGCATAGTAAGTGGGATTGATGTGGCCAGAGAAAAAGTTCCTCAAACAAGCTGGTACCTTCTTCCTCATGGAGGCGGTAAGAGAGAAGTACATACCGTGCACAAAAATGCTTTTCTTTAGATCTCTTCAGACAGAAATTGTGGTCGAATCCACCAAGTTGGAACTGCTGCAGGTGTTTTCCAAGCTCCACTGGCTTTCTCAAGTCAAATGCAGTTCCTTGCACTGAAGCAACTTCTCCTGGTAGGGAGGGTCAGAAAAAGGGCAATCGATGCCCAAATCAAATCTTTATATCGAGAGTCCTAAAGACCCACTGGCTCTACCCTGTCAGCCTCCATGTTAATTTATAAAGGAGGTAGAAGCCCAGGTCCTAAGGAGGACAATGCATTATTGCATTTCCTTAGTGATAAGGTGCTATTGACAGTAACATGGAGTAGCTATAATGTTCAGAATCTAAAGTGTGAAAAAAGTACAAAAATTAAGAAAATGCATAATTTCCAGTGAGGGCGAAGTTGTCACAGGGCAATGGCTGTCCTGATCATTGAGTCAGTTGCCTTGTTGGCATCTTTTGCTGTAGTGCTGAAATTTCCCAGGCCTTACCACCAACCATTAGCACCTGACAGTGGCTTAACCAGACATTAATAATGTCCCCAAGATGAAGTACCCTGCCTCTTTGAACTTCTTGCAATCTGGACGAGGGGACAGACATAAACAGTTCCTAGTGAGTGCTCCAGAAGCACAGCTAAGGAGGGACACAGGCAGTGCGCAAGGCTGGCTTAGGGGTGGCGGACTGAGAAGATTTCACAGAAGAAATTACAGTGGCTGAGCTGAGACTTGAGATTATATTAGATTGAACGAGTGAGGACGGTTGAAGACTCAAGGAAATAATGGGCTGTTGGAAAAGTCATGACTTATTTTTCCTATGATTTTCAAGCCAAAGTGCGTCATGACTTTTCTGACAGCCCAATAGCTCGAGTACAACATGACAGGGTGTGTGTGTGTGGTGAGTGTGGGGAGGATGGCTTGCTTTAGATGATGCAAAAAAAAAGAGGTTAGATTATGAAATCACTGAGCCTGGGTTTCTCATCAGTGCAATGAAGAAGTTGGGCTCCATTGCTGACCCTCAACCCTCAAATCTGCAGCATTCTTTTGATTTCGAAGGGATCTTTGGAGGAAGCTAAACACACACACGCATACACACAAAGATATATACAGTATTCTTGTTTTTCTTCGATCGTATAAATCTTTCACCTTTTATAAAAGATACCCATACTATAAAGCATACACAAAAGATAAAGATAATATAAAATACACACATATTGAAGCAAGAGTAAAGTCTGAGCAGTTGAATTAGAAAACCCCAGGCACAATGAGTTCTATAACCGGCCAGGGAGCTTCCCGCATGGCGCAGCAGACCTCTCCTGCCTCGCCCTCTGCTTCCCTCAGCAGTATGTTTCCGTTGATCTGCCTCTTCTGCTCCCCACTCTGTCTCTGGTGAATCCTCTCACTGTCCCACACCTCTGGCCTACACCCTAGCTTGTATGCATAAATAAATAAATCTTTAAAAAAAAGAAAAGAAAGAAAACCCCAGGCACAGATGAGAGCAGAGGAACATGTACGTGACCTAGTCCTCCAAGGCAGACCCTCTAGGAATGGGCAGCCTCCCTGTGCTGATCTGGCACCAAATATGAGATTCTTTAGAATCGCAGGCTCCTCTACAGCAGGTGGATGCCTCTGGCCATTCTTCATGAGGGGTCAGAGGGTGAGGGTTCTCTTTCAGAGCCTTACACAGTGATATAACTTAGTTCCTTGCAAAATTTTTTTATTGTCCCAGAACTGTATCATTCATTTTACTTAAATTTTTTAATTATTATTTTTAAAATTTATTTTTAACTAAGATAATATTGGGGCACCCCTATCAGGTATTACCACCATAGTGCACCTACCACCAACTCAACTATATTCCACCACTATAGACCATTGTGCTTCCTTCCTTCTTTGTTCTTTCCCCTTCCCTACCTTTTCCCATCTTAGTTTTTTAGTTTTGCAGTCAGCTATCAAGTGTTAGCTTTATCTGACTATTTTTTTAAAAGATTTATTTTTAAATATGTATACAAGAACTGGGGTGTAGGCCAGAGGTGGGGGCGGGTGTGTGTGTGTGTGAGAGAGAGAAGATTCACCAGAGACAGAGTGGGGAGCAGAACAGGCAGATCCACTGAAATACACTGCTGAGGGGAGCAGTGGGCAAAACAGGAGAGGTCTGCTGTGCCATGTGGGTTAGCTCCCTGGTTGGGGATGGAACTCATGGTGCCATGGCTGGCGATATAGCTTGATAGTGCTGAGACTTTAACTCCTGCACCACCAGGAGGCCGTTATCTGACTATTAGTTTAGTTATTTCATACACAATGGAACACTACACAGTGATCCAAAGATAAACTCATGCCATTTGCAGCAAGATGAATGCAGACTGAAAGGACAATGCTAAGTGAAATAAGTCAGAAGGAGTAAGATAAATACCAGATGGTGTCACTAAGATGTATCATATATTTTAAAGGTAATTACAAATGTTAGGTGTTTAAGATACTCTTTTAGGGTCATAATATTTCCTTTTACTTGGTTAGATGAAGAGGTTTTAAGAACGTGGTTTCTACTATTTTTAGGAGATATATACAGCTTGCAAACTGTAGGAGGAGGCTGAACTCCTAAAAGGATAAAAAATCAAACTTGTTCCTTACCATTAAAATATTAAAAGGAAAACTGACTTTTTCAGTCATTTAAAGCTTTTGGTTCTGCTCTGGTGGGGTCCCTAAATGCTGACAGGAACATGAATTTCCTACCTTTGGACAGAAGAGGGCGCCCTTTTCCTTAGCCTCAGAGCTGCTGTTCAGAAATGTGGTCTTTGCCTGTGAGGATTGGCGTCCTCGAGTTCACACAGCTGCAGGGGGTGGGGGGGATAAACCCCCAAGCGAAAACACTGAGGCCTGGCGGCTACCAATCTACAGCTCGCCTGTCGACCGTTCAACACCAGAGTCAGCTTCAGGAAAAATTTAGTAACATTCTTTCTGAAAACATCCTTTGAAAGCATCTATTTCCTTTGCCCTGGTTGTTCTTTCCCCAAAAAAAATTTTGAATAGGTAATAACTGCACATCTAACAGATTTTAAAAGGCTAACAAAATCAAAAAAGGTATAAGAAAAAACTATGTAGTGAAATGAATTTCTTTCATCTTTTACTCCCCACAGATCCAGTTTCCTTCAATAGAAGCAACCACTGTTTGTAATGAAACTTTGCAGACACCTCACAAGAGTATCTCAGTGTTTCAGAGCACACCTACCAATATGTGACCCGTTTTCCCCCGATCTTTACACTCCATGTAGCTTGGAGGTCTTGTTAAATTTATTCCTAGTATTTCATTAGACATCTCTACACATACTCATTTTCCCTGACTTTTTCTGATAATCTAGTCACTTAAAATTTTCTTGAGGATCACAACTGCAAATATATTTTCCTAGAAAATTACCCATTTTATCTATATTACTGTCATATTTATTTATAAATAGTTAAGAAAAGAAATAACTTATGACCCCTTCAATTTCATTTGTCTGGTTATTTTTCTGTGTTTATTTCTAACTTTGTATATTGAATAGGTTAGCTAATGCTTTATTTTGTTGAGGGTTTTTTTTTCCTTCAGTTAAGCAGTTCTTGGATTTTCAATTTTTCTACTATTTTTATTGACTTCTTTTGTTCTCTTGGGTATCATTACTCTTTTTCAAATATCTTGGGTTAGATGACTCATGTATTTATGTATTTTTAAAGATTTTTTTATTTATGCATACAATCTGGAGTGTAGGCCAAAAGTGTGGGGAGCAGAACAGACAGATTGACTGAAATACACTGCTGAGGGGAGCAGCAGGTGATGCAGGAGAGGTCTGCTGAGCATGTGGGAAGCTCCCTGGCTTGGTATGGAACTTGTGCTGCAGTGGCTCTGGGTAGCTTCATAGTGCTGCGACTTCACCCATTGTGCCACCAGTGAGGCCCCTGACTCATTTATTTTTATATTTAAAAAATTAATGTTAAGTATTTGTAACTAAAAATTTCTTCTGAGCAATACTTTATATAACATGTAGGTGTTTCCATTATCTATTACTTAGTTGCTTTCTAGATATTCCTAGTTTGGATTTCCCTTTAAATCCAAGAATTATTGAGAGAGTTAAAATATTTCTAGTCATTATTTTATTGGCTATATTGCCAAACAGATATGTATATTTTATGAAATTGGCTCTGGCTTCCTTTATTGTCTTAGTTCTTTGTGTGTGTGACGTCACGTCTTATGCATTGTATCCTTTATATTTCAAGGTGTCTTCCTCTATGTGATTGGTTGCTTTCTCTACTGAGAGTGGCTTATTTACTGTTGTTAAGTTTTTTGGGATTTTTTTTTTTTTTTGGTAGAAAGTGTTGTTTCTACTTTGGCTTTCATTTACCTGGTTCCTTTTGAATTCTCCTATTTTCAACTATTTTGAATCACTTGGTTTGTACACAGCATTCCATTGCATTTTGCTTTGTGATTCAATATGAAACTGTAATAGGGGTATTTTATGGCATGAATGTGACATACATGTTTTAATTCTTAGTTTTGTCATTTTATAGTATGCTTTAGAGGTGCTTAGGAAATCTGGTCTTTACTTTTAAAAGTCTGATTATATGGTCTCTTTGCTTTTGTGTGTACGTTTTTGATTGTTTAGAAATTTTTCAGTGGTTACATCTATATGTAAGTAATATCTATATATAAGTATATCTATATATAAGTAATATTGATTGTAATATAATACTGCTTTTTAGACAGAATCTATTCCAAACCTCTTTTTCTCCTTCCTCTATTACCTGAATTGGGTTTCTGACCCTTTCAAACCAAGTCTTCTAACTAAGGCACTTTTGTTTCCAGTAGATGGTGCTGGAGACGCAACATACAGAGTTAGCTCTATAAACATCCGAGGACCAAACCCCCATCAGTCTGGGAAAATTAGACTTTTTGGATCTCTAAGGCTAAAGGCCAAATCATGGATGGTTAGTGATTGGGGGGCACCACTGTCCTGTGAAATCTGGGTGAACAACCACTTCCCACATAGACTTTTTAAAAGGTAACAACGATTCCTTAATGAAATAATTAGCCTGAGGAAAAAAAAACAGCAGTTCTCATGGGTTCAAGATTTTCATTTTACCAACCTATATTCCAAGTGGTGATTTATGCTTTCCCCCTAACCTTACATGATGTTCACAGTATTTCCTTAAAGTCAGACTTGACTGAAAATCTAAAAATGACTCAAAATTAGAGTCTGAATCTGATCACTCAGGTCAGTCAAGATAACTTATAAGTATTTCCTTTAACTATGAGAAAAAAGGAAGTCACGGAATATTCATGAAGGGCGCAGGACACATTCCAGGTCTACTTACTGACACCAGGCCACCTGCAAATCATCGTTTGCTTTAGTCTTTTCCTTTATACTGGGAAGCTGCTATTATTTGCTGCCTTACACATTACATAGAAATATTTGATAAGTGATATGCTTGAACATCTTCAGCAGGGTGATATAAATGCAAGGACACAATTTGAGGGTAACACACAATTTGAGGGTAGCATATATAGCAGCGTAGAGGCTATAAGGCAAGACTTCAAGAATGGCAAAGAAGCCCTTACTTAAAAACAAGAAATTTGAGATAATTAAAAAATGAGGCTTCTGCTAAATCAGAAGGAAAAAAAGGGAGAAGTTTCCAATCTATCTTTTCCAGCCTCTTGCCTTGTACACTCCCTCATGAGCCTCGAGGACAGGCGTAGGGAGAACTTGGAGTGTGCCCAAAGGTTTACTCCTAACTAGAGTGTCCTTTCTGTGCCCTCTACCCCCGCCATACTCTGGCAAAGTGTGCTGGAGCATTTAAGGATCTTCTCCAGTGCCACTTCCTCTGTGAAGGAGTGTAGCCTCCCCTTCTACTCTGTTCCCACGACACGGGGACATACTCCCACATAGTCCCCACAAACATCCATCGCGTTATGGCATCTTGCATGCTTAGACCAGGCTACCTGTCTGTAAGGAATGTGAGTGCCTGAGGCAGGGATTATGCTCTATTTACCTCTGTACTCTCCGGGCATGGAGCAGAGCCCTCCCTGACTTGGAGAAACCGATGAATGAAGTAGAGGCATAAAAGACGGGCAGCTGTGAATGTTGTAACATTCTGTGACAGAATCAAAGATCTAGAAAGGGCCTTGTGAGTGACCCCCTCCAGCCTCCCTGTTTTGCAGATGATGAGGTCGAGGCCCAGACAATGAAAGGGACTTGTCTGAGGTGACACATTTCCATGGAGTGGAAGTTGCCAGGCCTCTTCTCAGTCTCTTTCCACCTCACCCTGGTGCAACTTGGTTCCTACAGACCCTTTGATCGCCAGCCCCCGAGTGCTCTTGATTTTTCTAGGAATTTAGAAAATGAACATGCAATTCTAATTTTGGCTTGTTTGCATATGTAAGTTGTGCAGAGCAGAATATTGCTCTTTCTGCAATGCTAATGCTCAGAACGTGAAGCGGAAATGGAAAGGTGCCCTTGGAGAGGATGTCACATCATCAGACTTCGATTTTCAAGCCCCAGAAAGAGCATTCTCTATAGAGGATTTCTTGCTCTCTGAAGGCGGCTGGGGTGCGTTTAGGTGTGAGCAGCAATGTCTGGCGGGCTGCGGGCTCTGACCTGAGGCCGTGGGTTACAGCTTTGGGGCAGAGGAGCAGCATTTTTGCTTCCCCCTCTGCAAAGGCTGATTGCAGGCACACTGTGGGGGCGAGCTCTACGAGGCAGAGGACATAGAAAGGGTGGTAGCCTCAAAAGACTGTCTCTTCAGCTACTGTGCCACTGAAGAATTGTTGGAGCTGAGTCAGTAGTGATCATAGAAAGTCGCAATGAGAGGTAAAGATGAAGTCCAGGGTGTGGCCAACGACCACAGGAGTGAGTAGCCAAGAGGGTGGAAGGCAGCATTGCAGGGAGAGAAGATGTCAAGAAGCTGAGTCGAGGGTCTCATCAGTACGAATAACAACGCAATCAAGAATTAGAGCAAGAGGGGCCACCGTGGTGGTGCAATGGGTTAAGCGCAGCACTATGAAGCTGTCCAGAGCCACTGCAGCATGAGTTCAATGCCCAGCCAGGGAGATTCCCACATGGCGCAGCAGACCTCTCCTGCCTCGCCCGCTGCTCCCCTCAGCAGTGTGTTTCTGTCTATTTGCCTGTTCTTCCCACTCTGTCTCTGGTGAATCCTCTCACCCCCTGCACCTCTGGCCTATACCCAGCTTGTATGCATAAATATATAAATCTTCAAAATAAAAAGAATTAGGGCAAGAATGGTGCAGTGACAGTGAGCAGGGATGAGGGTGAAGTCACTTGGGGCAGGATCTTGACAGAGAGAGGGCATGTGAGGGTCACCCTGGCAAGTATGGCTGCCTCACTCTTGCAAGAAGACAACATAGATCACTGGAAACTGGACTCTCTATCAGTCCAGATCTCTGTCACAAGGTGTTAATTCTTTCTATTTGCATTCCTGACAGAAATATAATACCCGCCTTCTGGAAGTAAAGGAAAAACTCACTGCTTTCCTGAAATCCATCTGCCTTGAGTCATATGTCCTATCTCACACAAGCGATTCTTACACATCTTCTGTTATGTGGAGTTTGTCCTTTTCTCCATGACTGCTTGTGGGGTCACAGCCCCTAACATGACTCCATGGCCCCCCAGGTCCCTAACAATAGCCAGCATCTCTGGCAGACATGATGAATGAGTGTTCTAATGATTCTAGGCCCTACTCTAATCTCCCAGCAGAGGCCCCAGACCTCACATCCAGAGACAAGATGTGCCCTGCCTAGGTTCCTGGCCAACAGCAACAATGAGAGACAATAAATGAGGTGTTGGGGCCATTTATTATACAGTGTAGGTGACCAGCCTACCATCTCAGGATGTTTTCACCTTGTGGCACTGATGCCCAAATCCTAACAAGAGGTTAATGCATGCCTTCCTGCTTTTTTTTTTCTACAGTTTCTTTATTTTTTTAAGATTTTTTTTATGCATACACGAGCTGGAGTGTAAGCCCAAAGTGCGGGGGTCGGGAGGGGGTGAGAGGATTCACCAGAGACAGAGTGGGGAGCAGAACAGGTAGATCTACTGAAGCACACTGCTGAGGGGAGCAGCGGGGGAGGCAGGAGAGGTCTGTTGCACCATGTGGGAAGCTCCCTGGCCGGGGATCGAACTTGCGCTGCAGTGACTGCAGATAGTTTCATAGGCTGAGACTTAACCCCTTGCACCACCAGGGAGGCCCCACCATGTCTTTAAATGAGTCTACCTTACAAACATCATCTCTTGAAATTGCTTTTGGGTGGGAGGGGAAAAGAATACAAATTGTTAGTTCACTAATTCTTGAGCATCTCTGATGTATCAGGCATTAATGGATCTCAGGGAGTTAGGGTCTGGTGAAAAAGACAGAAAACAAAACAAAACACTTAGAGGACAGTGTGAGCCATGCAGGGACACTGGCCTTCAAAGGGCACTGGTGGAGCAGGGAGAAGCAGCTCCTAAGGTAGCCACAGAGACCAGGGAAGGTTTCCCAGAGGCGGTGACAGAAGCTAGTCTTTAAGGACATGCTGGGACTGGCTAATTGGACAAGGTGAAGGACAGAACAAGCACTGGGATGGGCTCCTGTCATCTGAGAAGTTGTATCTGAGGCTTAAGCAAGACCCGTTGACATTACACGTATCCTGTGGGTTCCTTGCTCTGCCTGGATTTTGGGTAAAAGATTGAAGAAATGAAGAGGAATGTGAATTAGTCCTGTGAACTCCTTATCAAACACCGACTACAGTGAAATGTGTGTTTTGGTGACATCTGGGCATAAGCACTTACTGTCTGGGAAAATTCACCTGGGGTGAATTTTAATTCAAGGCTTTTAATTTCCCATCATCTGAAATGGCTCCTTTCTCTGCCTGGTGGCCCTGACGCCTGACTCTCAGAAGATGAACAGATGGTCACAGCAAGAGTCCCTGCTCTGTGTGTTCATTGATTTTTAACCCATTCCTTGCTGGCATGTCCCCTTTCCATCGCATCCTCACATAACCCCATAACACAAGTGCAGGAATAAAACCATAATCCCTCCAGTCAGTCCCGAGCACAGGTATGTCCTATTTATAACAACAATTAAAAATTATTTTGAGAGAAAAGGAAAGAAAATGAAAATCTGGGGCCTCCCTGGTGGCGAAGCGGTTAAGCGCTGCACTGTGGAGCTGGCGGCAGTGGAGACATGAGTTCGACACCGACCAGGGAGATTCCCACATGGCGCTGCAGACCTCTCCTGCCTTGCCCCACTGCTCCCCTCAGCAGTGTATTTCCATCGATTTGCCTGTTCTGCTCCCCACTCTGTTTCTGGTGAACCCTCTCGCCGCCCCATGCCTCTGGCCTGTACCCCAGCTTTTACGCATAAATAAATAAATCTTTAAAAAATATACGGCATAGACTTTCTAGAAAAATTAGGGGAGGGGAGGGGACATTTTTTCCAATATTTTTAAAAAAACACTGTTATTTGAAAATTATTTATTGTGATTTCTCCTGTATTCTGATTTATAAATCTATGTAAGACATGTTAGGATTTAGACAGACTTACTAAGTGGCCTTGGGTAAGCTTCTATGCCTCTCTGAGACTCAGTTTCCCCACATATCAAATGGAGCTAAGATGGCTATCTACCTAGCACAGATCTTGTAAGGTTTAGTTGAGAGGATGCTATGAAAGAGGTCTTATCTCTAGGGCACTATCTCGGCACATAATGCTCTCTTTCCCCTCCCCCCATCCTGTAATGCAATCAGAACAAATGCTCATTACAGCATAAATCATTAATGCAAAAAGGAAGACACATTCCTGCCTCTAGGAGGCACTGCCATTTTCAATAAGATTTGGGGTTGTTTTTCTTTCTTTGAAGTCTCCTCTCTTAGTGACTTTTAAATCTAGAGTAATGGTTTTTAAGCTATTTTTATGACTTCAGCTCCTTTGAGAATATTACAAAACTCCTGGGCTCTCTCTCCAGATGCGCGCGCGCGCGCGCGCACACACACACACACACACACACTTCCCAGAACCCCTGACGCTCGGCCATGCATGCCTGATTAGGAATCTGAGTACGTCCTGCCTGTGCTGCTGCTTGTTGCCAAAATGGCACATAATGCTCAGCTGCCTGTCACGACCTGGTACTGAGATGCCCCTTGGAACGCTGAGGTCACGTCCCCTCAGGTTCTCCTTCAAAAAATGCAGTCTGGGAGTGTCCCCGCAGATTCTCACTAAAGCAATGCGGCACTGGCCTTGCGTAATACATCAGGGCCTCTTTCTGGACTGTTTATGATTCCTCCAAGTTCTTACAGCACCTACAACAAACTAACAGATGAAAAGTTGAGAAGCTCCTCTTAGCCTCAGCAAACCAACAGCTTTTAGTAATTGCACCAAAGCAAAGCCTCAGAGAAAGTGGAAACTGCACCTAATGACAGCTCACACAATGGGGCGGCAGGCCAACTGAGCCCCTGGGGTGCAGGCGAGAGCATGAGCACCAAATGCTGTGATGCCCTCCCACCAGCACCCGGCTCCCCTGTTTGGCAGTCACACTCAACAGACATTAAAATGGACTTTAGGGTCTGGCAGGCCTAGATTTAAATCCTGGCTTTCTTTGCTGTAAAAATGTGTGATGGTTGCTTAGCTTCTCTGAACCTTTCTTTCCTCATCTATAAAATGAGCACACTAAGAATAACTACCTCATAGGATCACTATGAAATTTTTTTTAAAGATTTATTTATTTATGCATGCAAGACCTGGGGTACAGGCCAGAGGTGAGGGGTGGTGAGAGGATTCACCAGAGACAGAGTGGGGAGCAGAACAGGTACAGCTACTGAAGTGCACTGCTGAGGGGAGCAGTGGGTGAGACAGGAGAGGTCTGTTGCACCATGTGGGAAGCTCCGTGGCCGGGGATCGAACTTGCGCTGCAGTGGCTGCGGATAGCTTCATAGGCTGAGACTTAAGCCCTTGCACCACCAGGGAGGCCCCATTATGAAAATTAAATAAGATATGTAAAGCATACAGCATCCTACCCAGTGCACAGGAAGGACTCGGCCAAATTGCTGTTCTGCTGAAGAGCAACCTGGGACAACAGCAGCAGATTTGGTGTCAGGGACACCACTAGTTACTCCACTAGTTACTTATCTGAGTACTTTTGTGCAGGTTGCTGACCTCTCCAGACATCCATTTCTTCCACGGAGGCATAACTGAAGCAGACTCCTGAAGGCGTAACTGAAGTCTCCCAGGTTAGTTCAATGAGCTAATGCATGTTACTCGCTTAGCTCAGTGTCTTGTATATATTACGCAGTAAGTGGTGGCAATGATAACGACAGTGGCAATAATAACAGTGCTTACAAAGCTCTTACTAAATGCCGGGAACTATTCTAAGTATGTATTGTCTCATGTAATCCTCACAACCAATGCAATGAGCTAGATCCAGTTACTGTCTTTGCTTTATACTGAGGCTTGCAGCGGTTTCAGAAATGATACATCATAGAACTGATAAGGATTTAATGGAAGCAGTTGGGGTTAAGTCCATGCCCTCAACTGCTGCTGAGTTTTCCTGGTGATATTGTGTCAGATCAGCCTTATTAAGCAGTTATACCAAGGACTCACTTGACTAAGGTCAGAGGCACTTTGCATTTCTGGCTGGAACCCCCTACCTGTTCCCATCAATTTTCATGGCACTTGGAGAGGGTGGTGGCAGGTGCACCCACTGCCCAAGACCAGATGCATGGCAGGGCCAGAAGTTGATCTGCGAGAACCAAGATGGCCTTGCCCCCGACCACCTGGACCCTTCAGATTCAGCCTGCCAACGGCCACTAACTGCTCTAGCATGGGCGGGACGGCCCTCTCCCCAACACTTAGAAAGACGGTGTTGGGGTTTGCTTGATGCTTTCAGAAGGGAAACACATTGGCTCAGATTTTCCCTCATGCTCGTGTTGCTGCTTCACAGCAGCTTGGCAGGCCCCGGCGGCAGTGCGGTGAGCACCCGGCTCGTGGGAGATGCTCAGCCGCCTGCCTTCCTCCAGAGGCTCCCTCTGCAGGCTTCACAGGAAGCCGAGAAGAGCACCAGGGCCAGGTGGTTGACACCTGATACTGTGAGAGGCTAAATTACATTCATGGCCCAGAGGCACAGACCAGAACCTCAAAGGCGAAGGGGAGAAATCAGGGCAGACTTTCTGAGGAGTTGGCAGAGTGGCAGTGCCAAGAAGTAGCTTTATGTAGGGCACTGAGCCCCTCTGAGCTCTGTCCATGCTTCCCTTCCTTGAAAATTGCCCCAAATTAACATACAATCTGGGTCTCAAGGCAAGGCCAAGGCTCCCTTCCAGGCAGATGGCTGCCCCAGGGCCCTCCTATACAGCGCTGTCCGCCCCCTGCGGCTGCTCAGCTCCTGAGGCTGAGGGGGGATGTGGACGGCTGAGTTTGCACTAGCGGAGTGGGAGGCAGGACGCCTCCTAGATTTGCCTGCTGCAGAACTTGGTTCTGATCCTCTCGGGCATGCATGCCTTCTGCACCCCCTGCATGCTAGTTGGTCTTTGCCTCTGGCCCTGCCCAGAGGGTCAGTTTTACAGTCCAGAAACTTAGCAGTTGCTGTCTGTCCTGGCTTCCCAGGAACAGAGACTGAAAGGGAGGAGGAAGCAGGCTCACCAGGAGCCGAGTCCGGATTGTTCCCAGCCACCCAGTCAGCTTCTCTGGGTGGGTCACAAGGCTGGTAGCTCGAGAGAAATGGTATCGGGCTTCGTGAGCAGAGTCTGCAGGGAGTTGTCTGGTGGTGTCATCTGCGGATGCTCCAGGTGATGAAACAGAGGGTCTTCTCAGACTAGGGCAGAGAGCATGGAGCTAGGAGGCAGATACCTGGGATGGGAGAAGTAGGAATCCAAAGGACAGTGCAAAGCGGGGGTTGAGCACTGATTACAACAAGACGAAATTTAGGAATAAGAGGAACAGACAACGTCTTCTATGTGTATCTAAAAAGATCCCTCAACACCCCTCTCCCACCACAAGACAAAGGACACTGCCTAAGTTTAGACTGTGACTAACCCTCGGCACAAGTACAATCTTTTGAGGTTCCTTTTCCGCATGTAAAGTTGGGGTAACAGTAGTCCCTATCTCACCAAGTTGTAAGGAGGACAAAAACATTGAAAACAGGCACGGATCTCAGCTTGATGAGAAGTAATGACGATAGTCACGAAGCACCAGGTAACACTTTGGTGGTTCTGCACTGACTGTCTGGTTCCTGAGCCTGTGTCCCCAACCAACTCGTTATGTTAACTTACTCCCATAAATGTTAAGTATAATTATTACAATTATTATCGACGGGGGAAGATGGAGCTGAGCCACAGCATGTATGAGAATGAGTTTAAGGGCATGGCTGACAGTGAGTTCAACAGGAGTCGTGTAAAGACTGTGCTGAGAGGGCGACAGCTCTCCCTGTCTAATATGGGTATCATGGTGGAGAGGCCTAAAGATACAGGTGCGGAAGCAGGAGAGTGAGCAGAACCACCTTCCCGTGGTGGAAGGATGGCCCGAGGCCTAGAGATGCTCTATTTGAGGAAGAAAAGATTCAGGGGGAGGTGACAGTGGCCTTCTAGGGTCTTAAGCCTGTTCTGCAGGAACACAGACGTAGGCCAGAAATCGGCCAAGTGGGGGTAGATGAATTCCAGCTCAATATCAGGAAGGCCTTTCTGATGTGCTGACCCAGGATAGACAGTGACTTGTCTGAGAGAACCCACAGGGGTTCTGGGGTTCAACTACTGGACAGGTGAGAGGTGGCTGGAGGAGATAAGGTGCTTTTCAACTGAGACATTCCAATACTTTATGTCCATTGGCCCATGGGACAAAAATGGCAATGCCATTGTTCCCATCAGCAACACACTGTGATATCTGGCCATGTCTCTCTTCTCTCTATATAAAATAAAGTGTTAACTGTCTTATCTAGGGAAGCCATTGCTGAGACCTTTTGATGAGAGAGGCCCGGAGTTGGGCATGTGACATGTTGGAGGGGGAGGAGCAGAAAAGTAGCTGAGGGGCAGCAAGAAAAGCAGGGCCATTGGGGAGGGGAACAAAAAGGGAGAAGAGCCAAAAAGGGTAGAGGCAACAAAAAGGTCACTTGAGCCTCGATGGAGCTTTTTAGAGCCTTTTAAATAGTTAATCAAAGTGCAGGCCCTTAGAGCCTTTTAAATAGTTAATCAAAGTGCAGGCCCAGGGTGTTTGTCACCGTGCCACCTGGGGCTTGTTAGGAACACAGACCCAGAGGCTCCATCCCAGACCGAATCTGCATATTAATAATTCTCGAGGTGACTTGTGTGCATGTTAAAGAAGAAAGGCACGAGGACGTGGAGGTAGGTCGTCTAAAGGAGATCCAGGCTCCCACGTGCTGTGCAGGGAAAGGGGCGGGGAGGAGCATTGTGGCAATAGGAAGAGTGCCTGGGCCTTGGAGTCTGGTCTCCATGGGGACGGCCCAGCTGTTTCCAGCCCAGCTGCTCCAATTATGTCTGTTTCTTTATCTAGTCTGGTTCAGAACAGCCAGTCAAATTTGCATAAGGAAGCCAGCGGTCATGGACTCATGGGCACAGGTACTCATCTGACACCTAATTAAGCCATTCTGGTAAATCATCTCTAGAATGCCTGTTATTATTTTAGGAAACAACATAAAGAGAATGATAATTAAAAGTAACACCCTGGGTGGGAATTTCTACTTCACTCCAGCGTTGGCAAGTAAAGCACCTTGGGATTTTTTTTGAAGGTAACATTTCTATACATTTTCATAGCTCACACAACCTCAAAGCTTATCACCACTGCAGTTTTCCCCACTCCTCTGCTCATGCTTTGGGTTTGTGGCTTTATTCTATTGCTGTTTCTTTTTCTTTCCACTGAGCATTTTCTGATTTTACTTTGACTCGCACTGGGGGAGGATGTTGCTTCTGGATATTACATGCCTTCAGAAGCAGAAAATGCTCAACCCAGCTGGCTACATGTAGTTTTCAGGTGAGAAGGCAATTTTGCACTTCACCCAAGTGAGGAATAATCATGACAGAGAATGTTCCCATCCTAGACTCACATCGAGGTGACACTCGGGGATTTGCTACCAGTAGAAAGTTCAGTATTAGTTACCCACTGCCTGTCTGCAGCCTCTAGTCTTCCAGCATGAGCTCTCCTGTGAGACCTCGCCCCTGAGGGCTGCCATATTGCCCTGTCTGCACGCCCTTGCCGTGGCGTCCACACACCCCTCATGGGCTTCACCAGCTGCCTGGGCCCACTTGCCAGTGGCCTGAGTCACTTGGTTTATCTCATTTCCCTGCTCTACAGCCTGTCCCCTTGCCCCTCCCACCGACAGAAACCCAACTTTTGATCTTCCCACAATCTACCATCTTTACTCTCCACTCCATGTTGCTGAGAGAAGCTAGAGAAAACCTCAGGAGCACCAGCTGAGTCCACCACAAATTTCAATCCTTACCTGGATTCTTGGTGCCCTTTAAGCAAATATTTAACTTGTCTTCTCCCACTAAAAGTCCTTTTCCTTGACCCTCCATCATTTACTTGACATTAGTCTGAAATTTTCACAGGCATTACACCATGCCTGGCCAAGGGCTAATTTTTGAGCATTCTCCCCACCTAATTCCCACGTAGTTGATTGATGTCTGCCAGGCTTGTAGCAGTGATGCATTTTCTAGCAGGTGTCCTCTTTCCTTTCACAGCTTTTTGAAAGCACTTTCAACATCAGTGGTTTCCATTAGCTCACATGGGTGGTTTTCCTATACTTGGAGTCCCTGGGCCTGGGCTAAATAGAATCAATTAGAATCTCTTGAGAGGAGCCTAGGATTCCTGTATTCAAGCAAATTGCCTGAGTTGGGAACTGCTCCTTGACTGTACTCCTGACTCACTTTCAGCCATGCCTCCACCTGTCAATCAGCTTCTACCCAAATCACTCTGGGAAATGAGGCAGCGTAAAGCCATATAGGCCAGGCTCCTCCGCAGGCCTCCCCGGTGTGGTCTCCCTGGAGTACAGACTGTAGTCACTCTTAACGTCTGGTCTCCTTTCATTCCGGGACTTCCACCTCTGGCCATCTTCTCTGGCACCTTGGGTGTGAGCTTTTCTTGCACCTTAGCAGGTGTTTCCTAGAACCCCTGGTCCTCAGATCACTGCTCTTCTCAATCTGTGGTTCTTCCCTGAGAAATAAATGTGACTCAGTCCACAAAGTGCATGCCGATTTAGAAATCCTGCTCTTGCTTCTCCTAACATTGTTCTCATCTGTCTAACTGCTTGCTGGACACCCCCACCTAGATGCCCTACAGTATCTTTTATTTTTTTAAAGATTTATTTATTTATGCATACAAGAGCTGGGGTGTAGGCCAGAAGTGGGGGGTGGTGGTGAGAGGATTCACCAGGGACAGAGGGGGAGCAAAGCAGGCAGACTGACGGGAATACACTGCTGAGGGGAGCAGCGGGCAAGGCAGGAGAGGCCCTGGCCAGGGATCGAACTCTGCTGCAGTGGCTGCAGATCGCTTCATGGGGCTGAGACTTAACCCCTCGTGCCACCAGGGAGCCTCCCCCCCGCCC
>PVIJ01014753.1:8195-39335 GCA_004024925.1 Scalopus aquaticus
GGGGCGGGGCTATGGGGAGGGGGTGCGAGCCTGGGCGGGGCCTGTGCCGAGGATGTGCGGAGGGGGTGGGGTCGTTGCCCATGCTGAGGGGTCCGGGAGGCGCGTGGCCCGTGCAGAGGGGTGCGGGCGTGGGCCGCGGGGCAGTGAGGGGCAGGCGCTGGGGGCGAAGTTCGTGGCGAGCAGCTCTCCTCCCAGAGCGGGTGGGGGGCGCCCAGCACTTGGAGCCGGCCCGGACTTTGCGCCTCTGTCCTCTGCCCTCTCCGTCGGGTGTTATGTAACCGCCGGGCTCCTGGCTCTGCCCTGCCCTCTCCTCCAGGCCTCCGGGCCTGCTGGGCTGATGGGCCCTTCCTGGGCCGACGGGGTGGACAGCGGACAGTGGAGTGGAGAGCCCTCCGGTTTGCAGAGGGCCTGAGGCGCGTGCGGTCTCACGGCCGGGAGCTGAGTGCCCACGCGACCTCACCACAGGGTGTCCCCGGGCGGGTGCGGTGCAGGGGCTTCTGCAGCTCCTGCACAGAGCCCAGTGGTGGGAGAGGGGCGCCTGGGGGCAGAGCCGGGCCTGAGCTCCGGCCCCGCGGGGAGGGCAGCCCGGAGGAAGTGAGGCGCGGGAGGAGGCCCGGCGCCAAGGCCTGGGCGAACAGGACTTGGGGCGCACTGCTCTGAGCCGGGGAGCCCCCCAAGCCACAGCTGGGACGTGGGGCTGGAGCGCTGGGCCCGGGCCCCTGGCCGCGGGGGCTCCTGGAGGCAGAGAGGTGCTGGCTACGGCCTCCGGGGCCCCGCTGCGCGGGACCCGAGGGCTGGTCGGAAAAGAGGGACGGCCCACCGGGCGCAGGGCCTCTCGCGAGGGGAGGGCCCCTGTGGTCCAGCAGGGCCCTCTGGGGCCCGCCCCCGCCCTGCCCAGAGCCCACGGCCCACCGCCGGGGTGCAGGCCACGAGGGGGCGGGCAGCACTGCCGCTGCCCAGCCCGCCAGAGCCTACAGGCGCCGCACGGAGGGTCCCAGACACGAGCTGGCCCTGGCCGCTGCCCAGCCCCGTCCACGGACCTGCTGCCTGCCACGCAGCCCCATGGACACAGCCCGGCGGGCAGTTAATGGGGAGGGCTTCGGGGCCCACGGCGCAGACGGGCGTGCAGCACACCAGCGCTCGCTGTCCGCGCCCGTGCCGGACACAGCCACGCTGAGGTGCACGTGCACACGTGTGCACGCCGCACCAGCGCACGTGTGGGCGCACAATGTGCACCGCGCTCGCTCCCGGCCCCGGGGCCTGCGCTGGGCTGAGGCAGGGCCCGCTGGGAGGGGCGGCGCGGCCCCGGTCCCCACAGTGCTGTCTCTGACCAGCGGGGACCTCACCGTCACGCGCAGGACCCGCTGTGGCTGGGCCCCCGGGAGCGGCCGCCCCCTGCTGAGGTCACAGCCGGGCCCGGGAACCCGGCCGAGCCGGCCCAGGCCGACCCCGCCGGGGCCCCTGCACGGGCCGCACTCAGGACGGGCGGGCAGCGGGCCAAGGGGTGGGGTGTGGACTGCGGGGGGCGGGCGAGGGCCGGCGGCCAGAGAGGCCCAGCAGGCTCGGTCCTCCGTGTGCACAGCCAGCCGCTCGACCCATCCAGCTGGCGTGAGCTGCCGGCCAGCCAGGCCGGGACGTGGGCTCGCTGGGCAGCTTGCTCGGCTCCCGATGGCTGGCAGCCCCCAGTTGTACCCCGGGCCCCGGGGCTGCCCTCTGCTGGGTTCGCTGCTGGGGACGGGGTCTCGGGCAGTGGAGCGGGCAGCTCAGGCCCGGGGAAGGGGCGGGCCGTCCCCGGGGTGAGGCTGAGGGTTGGCCCGGCCTCCCCGACCAGCCTGCCGCTGGCCTGCAGGAGGAGCTGGACATGCTCGCCAGTGCTGGGTGCCCCCATCTCGGGCTGTGGCCCCTGGGCCCCCACTGCTGGCCCCGCTGGCTGGCCAAAGGCCCGGGTCCCAGCATGACTTGGGGCGCGCGGCCACCCCAGGGGCTGGACACTCGGGGTGGGAGGGAGGGGGCAGCCCCGCCCCGCCCGCCCCCGCTGCTGTCCGCCGCCCGGACTGGCCTCGGTGTCCGAGCCGGTGGGCTGAGGCCCCGTCCGGGGCGAGGCATGTCCGTCTCCGGGGCCAGGCGCTGAGGCCGAGGCTGTGCTGCCCACCGGCCGGAGCTCTGCGGGAGCCAGGGCCTGGCGCCACCTCAGCAAGGCCGGCACGCGGCCCGGGGCCAGCCGCAGATGTTGGGGGCCGAGTGTGGGGGCCTTGGGGCGCTGGGCCGGGAGGCCAGGCGGCGCTGGACGTCCCTGGGCTTTCTGCAGAGCATCTCCCACGCCCGAGCGGGAGCACGAACTCGGCCGACGCCTTCTCAGCCGTCCTGCCCGGGGCCCGGCGACCGCTGGACAAGCAGGCGGCCTGCAGGCCTTCGCGCTCGGGGCCTCGGAGCCCGGGCTGTGCCTGCTGCTCGTGCCGGGGCTGGGGCCGCCTGGGAGGGGCAGCGCGGCGCACGGCCCTTGCAGACCAGTCCGGAAACCGCAGGACGCGGCCGGGGAGCTGCCCGCCCCCCGCCGCCCTGCGCCCCCGACAGCGAGCGGCACGAGGCGCCGAGCCCGCCGGCCGGTCAGCTCCAGCTCTCTGCGACCTTCCGGCAAGGCCGTGTTCAGCCCCTGCAGGAGCCCGGGCCTCGTCCACACCCCAGTGCAGCGCCCAACTCAACTCGGCTCCGCGCCGGAGGTGCCCAAGGCGGGCCCCCAGGACCGGCTGCTGGGCCCTGGGCTCCCGAGCCCCGGGGTGAGTGGGGGGCAGTGCGCAGGCCCCCGAGGGGCCGGGGGTCCAGACAGAGGTCAGGCCGGGGCGGAGGACGGGAAGGGGCTGCTGTGTCCCCCCGGCGCCCTGCGGCCTGCTGTCAGAAGGCCAGGCTCGGAGGCCACACGGCCGGCGAGCGCAGGATGGGGACCCGCGGGGCCGGCCACGCCGCTGGCAGGGGACACGCAGCCTGCCCGCCGCTGGCTCCGCCGGGAGACGGGAACGGGGCGGGCTGCCGGCCCCCCGCCCCGCGGCCTGTGCTGCCCGGGCCTGTGGGCAGGACCTGCCCCAAGTCAAAGGGGGGAGCAGGGAGCCGAGCGGGGCCAGGCCAGCGGGCAGCTTCAGGCCGCGTCCCTGGGGGCGGGCGGCGCTGGAGCCACGGCCCGGGAGCCCCGTCTGACAGGCGCCCTGGCGGCCGGCTCTCTGTGCGGCCCAGGGCCCCCCGCGGCCCCCGGTCTGTCGGTCCTGCACGTCCAGCCCCGAAGGCCTGTGCCGGGGACAGGCAGCGGCTGTGCGGGCTGGACGCCCCAGGCCCGGCGCCTGCCTGACCTGCGGTTCCTGGCCCTTCCCTGCGGAAGGGCCCCCGGAGATGGGCACAGTGAGCCCCAGCAGCCGGGCGAAGCCAGAGAGAGGAGGGGGAGCGGGCTCTGCGGGCTCAGGCGCCCGGCCCCGCGCGGGCTCTGGCCGCGTCCCCAGGGCTGTGGGGCCAGAGCAGGGCGCGGGTGGCTTCCAGCGCCAGAGCTGGCGGACCCGTGGGGCACCCGCGGGCGGGCACAGGGGCAGCTGTGGGGATACGCGGGCTGAAGCCAGGGCCGAACCCGGCCAGCGGCCAGCGGCTGTGTGTCCGGGCCGGAGGCCGCCCGCTGCGGGACCCCAGACCACGCGCTGCGGCGGCTCCCTTCACCCCGCGGCCGACTGCGCTGACCCAGCTCCGGGTGCCTGCCCCCCTCCCCGCGCCAGGAGGGAGCGAGCGGTCCTGCAGCCCCGGAGTGTGCTGGAAGGGGGAGCACAGGACGCGCTGGCTGGGAGGAGGGCAGGATGGGGGCCCCTGCGGGGGTGCGGGCAGAGCCAGCGGCCGGCGGGACAGCAGCGCCCTTGGCCGAGCAGCCGCCCCCGCCCAGCCCCTCGCAGCTCCGGTTTGGGGAGCCGGCCTCTGCTGCCCCCCAGTGGCGGGCGCGCGCAGCGAGATCCGGTTTTCTTGGGGAAGCCCCTGTCCTCCTCCGTGGGGGGGGTAGGGTCCTGGGCCGCCGCCCCGGGCGCCGCGGTGGGCTGCAGGCAGGGCGGCCCGGGCGGCGACGCCCCGTCAGCTCGCCCACCAGCCCCCGCAGGCCCCAGGGCCCTCCCTGCACCCCAGGCGCACCCCCTTGGGGGTTGCTCTGCCGTGTCCCAAGGCTGCGGTCAGGTCACCCTCCCCGCTAGTGTCACAGAGGGGTCATCTCTGCCGAGGGCGCGAGGCTCCAGCCAGCCCGCGGCGGGGGTCCGGGGTCCGGGGTCCGGGCCAGGGCAGGCACGGGGCGCGCTGGAGGGCCGGGGTGGGCGGGGGACGTCCAGGGTGCGGTTAGGGGCCCAGGGTGAGGGTGGGGCCCGCCTGGGTGGCGGCGTCCCCGGCCTGGGGTCGGGCCGAGGGTGGGGGTGGGGGTGGGGCCCCGGGGGGGTCCCGGGCCGGGCCGGGGCGGGGCCTGCGGCCGGGGGCGGGCCGGGCGCTCACTTCCGCCGGACGCGCGGCTGGGCGGATGGAGGCGGCGCGGAGGCCGCGGCTGAGGCTGAGTCGGCGGAGGCCGCCCCCGGGGGACGGGTGAGGCGGGAGGGGGCGCCGAGGGGTCCCTGCTTCCCGGGCTCCACATCCCACGTGCTCCTCGGCCGCGCGCCGCCCGCGCTTGTCCGCCGCCCCGCGCCCCTCCCCCCGCCGTCCCCGTGAACCCGCCCCCGCCCCCGCCCCCAGGGTCCCCGGCGGCCGCCCCGGCGTCCTCCCTGGGGGCGACGGCGAGAGTGAGGGGCTGTGGGCGCAGCTGCTGCGCGCGGTGCGCGCGGATTCGACCCTGGACGGCGAGCTGCTGCCGCTGCCCGCTTTCCCCGCCCAGGTGAGCGCCGGGCAGGGGGTGCGGGGGACCGGCGGTGGCTTCTGCTGCACGACCCCACGACCCCACCTTGCAGGAGCCCCGGTGCGACCCCCAGCGCGCCGCGACCCCCGAGGTCTTCACCGTGGGAGGCGAGACCTTCACGTGGGCGCCCTTCCCGCCCGCCCCCGGGGGAGGCCGCAGCTGTTCGTACCGGGTGCTCCGTGCGCCCCGGCCCGGGCCACCCCACGCCAAGCCCGAGCCCCGCGGCGCGCCCAGCGCCCAGGAGCCGCGCGCGGGGGAGGCGGCGCCCGCCCTGCGGAGCTGCCCCCTGTGCCAGCTGGACTTTGCCCCTGGGTGAGTGTCCTGCCCTGGACGGCCCGCCCCGCCCAGGACCCCTCCCCTCTGGAGGCCACAGCCAGTTTTAGGGCCTCATCCGGCGACTCGGTCTTTGACCCTTGAAAGTAACATCTCCCCAGGGCAGGCCGGAGAGCACAGTGACTGCCGCCAGGTCTGGGCGTCCCTGGCCGGTCCCCAGCAGCCCCCCAAACCCCCTGCCAAGGGGCGCCGGCTTTGAACGTAGGGGCGTGGCCGGGAGGGGCGAGGCTGCGCTGCGCGGGTCCCTCCCAGGCCGGTGCCGCTGGGCTGGGACTCGAGGGTCCCGAGGCGCCTTCTCCCCGTTGGGAGCCTTCTCTGGTGGGCCGACCGCCCAGTTACACGGCGTGGGGCTGAGGCAGCCACCTCTGGACGGCTCAGATGGGGCCGGCCCGGGACAGCAGGGCCAGGAGGCCGCTTCGGCTTCCCTGCTCCGCGGGGTCGCGCAGCCGGAGCTGTCCCGGGAAGCAGACCGCAGAGCTGCCGTGTCCCTCAGCACCGGCTCAGCCCTCCTGCCCTGCCCTGGCCCGGGTGCGGGCAGCTGGTGTGGGGGCGGGAGGGGCCGTTGGCTGCTGGCTGGTCCACGAACACCCCTGCCGCAGGGGCGGCCACTGAGGGGCCCTGGGCTGGCCCTGGCAGGGGAGGGCTGTGCAGGGCCCTGGGGCGCCCCACTCTGGAGGCCTGGAGCCTATTGGGGCGACCCCCTCTGGGCCTCCCCTCTATGGCAGCGGAGGCGGTGCGGGGGCAGCCGGCGGGATGTGGCCCACGCGTCCCTCCCAGTGCCTCGCTCCCTCTCCCCACAGGCTGGCCCCGCTGGACGTGGACGGCCACCTGGCCCAGTGCTTGGCGGAGAGTGCAGAGGATGTGGTGTGGTGAGCGCCGGCGCTGTCCCCTCGGGAGCCGAGTCCTGGCCTCGTCCCTCGCGCCTTGCAGGCCCCGGGAGCTGGATGGACGGAGCCGCTGCCCGGCCGGGGGAGCGGACAGCTGAGCGGGCCGGCTCTGTTCTGGCCGCCCTGAGGGGCCGGGCTGGGACCCGAGTCCCTGCGGGCCGGGCGCTGTGGGCGGGGCTGGGGCCGGGGCCTCCGCCGCAGGGGCGCCTCCTGCTGGCGGCCCCGGGCCCCGGCCGTGCTCTCGTGCGGGGTGGGGTAGAACAGCAGCCACACTGACTTCCACCTTGTCGCGTTTTCCTTTCTAAAACGGCCCTGCGGAGACTGCGTGTGCGCCCCGCCCCGAGCAGGGGAAAGGCCCATCCGGCGCGCTCCGGGCAGCGCGGGGCCTGCGGGCGGCGGCGGGGGCCTGTCTGGCTCTGGGCCTCAGGGTGGAGCCGCACACTCGCGCGCGGCCCCTCTGGGGGGCGGGGCCCGGGGTCTCTCCCCCTCAGTGTCCCTGGACCCTGCGGCTGCTCTGAAAAAGTTTGTTTTAAAACAATGGCTCCAAAAAGCAGCGCCTGTCGGATATCTGGTGTCAGGTGGTGCCGCTCCTCCTGTCCCCATCGCTGCGGGATTCCCACCAGGACAGCCCGTAAAGGGCCGCCCGAGAGCACAGGGCCACACCCTCTGGACACGGCGCCCGCGGGCCCCAAGCTTCGGCAGCCGCACAGCAAACGCTCCGTCTGGGCCGGGTTCTGGGCCCCGGGGCGAGCACTGGTCACCGATGGGCCGCAGCCTCAGGCCTGGTCCTGCGTGGACGCACCCGGCTGAGCCTCCTGCGAGGCCAGCGCCCGCCTTCAGTCCCGAGGCGAGGCCTCATGGTCACCGAGGGTGCCTGGGGGCAGCCCCCAAGTTGCCGGGAGCGGCGGGGCCTGGCGGTCTGTGCCCGAGGGCCGCGTCGCCGTGGCGCACAGGGAGGCTCCGGCCAGTGTCCCGAGGGCCGCCGGCCTCTCGCGGCCAGTCTGGGCTCGGGCCGAGGCTCACGCGCACCGAGCTGCGACACGTTTCCAGTTCTCAGCGTCGTCCGATCACAGCAGTTTCCCAAAACCCGCACACAACACACAAGCTCACGCAGGCGGCTCGGCGTTTTCAGAAATATATTTTGTGAAACTCTCGTTCGGGCGCTGGCTCTGGCGCCGCGTGGGGCCCTCCGGCCGCTGCCCGCCGCTGCCCAGCGCTGCCCCGGGCTCCAGCAGCTGCGCTCGCGCTGCGCGAAATGCTCCTTAAATATCGACAACAGGAACTTACCGCGGATTAGAAAATGTTCCAGGTTGGTAAAAATCGCAGGGGGCGGGGCGTCCCCGCGGGCGCCCGGCCGCCCCGCGATGCTCCGCGGTGGGCGCAGGAGCGCTGGCGACAAGAAAGCGTGGGGACAGGGAGCGCCACACCAGCGTTTATTCCTGACTGCAGCCCCGCGGGGGCCGCGCTGGACAGAGCACCTGCCGCGTCCTGGGCAGTGTCTCCCTCGACAGGCCGCCGGCCGCGCCGCGGCGCACACGCCCGCCCCCGGCGCCCCGCGCGCTGCCCGGCTCGGACGCCCGCCCGCCTGGCGGCCTGTCCCTCTGCGCGGGGGCCGCCCGGCCCGCATGCATGCGCTGTGGGGGGCAGAGTTCGGGGTCGCTCGCAGACGTGGCCACGGGAGGGCGCTCACACGGACTCCTCGGTGGACAGCAGCAGCGGGTTGATGTACTCGAAGCCTTCGAACTCCGACTGGTCGATCCTCTTGATGACGTCCCTGCAAGCACGGGCCGGCCTGGGTACAGCCCACTGCCCGCCCGCTGGACGGCGGGCGCGCGCCCGGCCCGCCCCCGCCGCGCCCGCCCCGCCTACTCGTCGTCCGGGGTCAGCTGCACCGGCTCGCTGGTGAACTGCGCGTCGAAGTTGTCCAGCCCGTAGTCGTCGGTGATCTGCGGCTGGAAGGGCGGCAGAGCCTGCTTCTTCTCCAGCTGCGAGGGCGGCACAGTCGGGCAGTTGGGGGCGCTGCGTGCAGACCCCTCACCCCCTGGTGCCCGTGTGTGTCCCCCAACACCCAGCGTCTAGGAGGAAGTTCTCTGGGTCAGGGCCAGCGGGAGAGGCCGGGCACGGGCGGAGGCCCCTGCGCCAAGGGCGGTCGCGCCTGCCCAGGCCGCCCCGGGTGCCCACGCCTGCCTGAGCGGCGCGCGCCTGTGGCGCGCGCCTCGCGGGGCGCACCTCGCGGGGCGCGTGTGCGTGCGCGTGTGCGTGCGCGGGCCCGGCGGCCAGGCTTACCAGGTCCCAGTCGATGCTGCGGAAGAAGGCGTGCGACTTGATGTCTGAGAACCCCGTCTGTGGCCGGCAGCCCAGCCTCTCTTTGGGGTCCTAGGGTCAGAGGTCACGGGCAGGTTGACGCGGCTGCGCAGTCGCGGCCGCAGCAGGGCGCACGGGGCTGCGGCCCAGGACTCACCTTGTTCAGAAACCCTTTCAGGACGTGGGAGGCTTTGACGGACAGGAAGCGCGGGATGCGGATAGGCTTCTCCAGGATGACTGCGGAGGGCGCCGTGAGGAGCCGCCCGCCGCCGCCCGCCCCAGCGCGCTCCGGCCCCCAGACCCGCACCGCCCCCCGCGCCGCCCAGCACCTCCCGCGGCGGGCCGCACACCTTGGAAAAGGTAGTCCTCCGTGTTCATGTCGGGGTTGTCGGCGATGATGTCGAAGGGGGAGCGCCCCGCCATCATCTCGAACATCAGCACGCCCAGCGCCCACCAGTCCACGCTGAACCCTGGGGGGGCGCGCGTCACCCGCGGCCTGCGCGGCCACCCCGCCCCGCAGGGCGGCCCCCTCCGGGCCTCCCCGGCCAAAGCGTGGCCGGCGGGAGGACCCGTCATCGGCGGCGCGTTTAAGGGCAGGGCACGTGTGACCCGTGTCTGCCGGGCGCGCACGCGCGCGCACCCAGAGGGGCCCAGCGCTGCCTGCAGGGGCCGCCCGATGCCCTGCTCCTCGGCCTGGGCGCGGGAGCGCGCCTTTGCCGGCGCACTGCTCCTCCGCCCCCCCCATGGGGGACATATGGGGGGACATGTCGGGAGCCCGCTTGCTCCCCACGGCTTGACTGGGCTTCCCTTCCCCCATACTCCGGCCCAGAAGTGGGGGTACAGGGAGTGCGCCCCAACGTGCTCGGGCTCACCGTATTCTTCTCCCCGCAGGATTTCTGGGGCGATGTAATTCGGGGTTCCGCAGAAAGTGCTGGTGGTGTCGCCAGGACCCAGGCCTTCCTGCGGGGCCAGAGCCATTTACCCGGAGGGGGCGCCCTCTAGACGCCCCAGGTCCGCGCGGGGGCGGGCCTCGGGCGGCGGCGCCCACCTTGCACATGCCGTAGTCCGTCAGCTTGATGTGGCCGTCCGCGTCCAGGAGCACGTTGTCCAGCTTCAGGTCCCGGTAGATGATCCCTCGCTCGTGTAAGAAGTTGAGAGCGACACAGATCTCAGCCGCGTAGAACCTGGGGCCGGCGGGGACACCGGTCTCAGGAGAGGCCCACGCCGCCGGCCTGCGGGGAGCACCAGGCGCGGGGGCGCAGAGGCAGGGAGACCCGGGGTCGCACAGAGTGCTGTGTGGCCAGGCACCCACACCTCGGGGCGTGCGCCCCAAATGACTGGGAGCAGGGACTCGAGCAGAGCGGGGCACTGAGGCTTGACCCCAGCTGTCCCGTGGGGAGCGTCCAGGTCACCATGGGCAGGTGACAGAGGGACGGGATGTCTGCCCCCGCGGAGCCCGAGGTGGACCCCCCAGGCCGGGCCCCTGGGGCGTCACCTCCCCGGGACGGGAGGGCGGGGCCGGCT
The DNA here is from genome assembly GCA_004024925.1 of Scalopus aquaticus. Classification (NCBI taxonomy): domain Eukaryota; kingdom Metazoa; phylum Chordata; class Mammalia; order Eulipotyphla; family Talpidae; genus Scalopus; species Scalopus aquaticus. Next base: position 18,138 of record PVIJ01014753.1, read on the forward strand.
CCACGGGCACCTGGGGGGGGGAGGGTGGGAGCGGGCGGGTCGCCGCAGGGACCCCCCAACCGCGTGCGAGCGCGCCGGGCCTCCCCACAGGGAGCAGCTCTGCGCTTCTGGCTTTAGCGGGTCGGGTGACCTGCCAAACACGCTGGCATCTTGGAGGAGAGGGAAGGGCGGGAGGGGTGGGCGGCCACGCCGCGGGGGAGGGCCGCCGCCCGCAGGCCCCTCCCCCCACCGCCCACAGTCCCCGCGCCCACCTGGCGTGCTCCTCGGGGAGCTTCCGCTGCCTCTGCATGTGGAACATGAGGTCGCCGCCGTTGACGTACTCGATGACCAGGAACAGCCTGCGGGAGGAGGCGCGCTTGCGGGGCCCCCAGCAGCCCCCAGCGGCTCCCGCGCCTCCCCGAAGGGAGAGACCTCACCTGACCACCCGCGGCCCCAGCTGACCGGAAGGTCTGGGACACGGACATGCCCAGCAGCCGGCCCCCATCACAGCTGGACAGTAAAAATCGGGCAGAGGCCGTGGGGACCTGTGGCAGCTTCCCTGGGAGGCCAAGGGCCAGGGCCGCCCTGGGGCGGGGAGGGGGCGCGGCCCTTCGGGGTCCTGAGGGCCTCCTTCCCCGCAAGCGCCGCGGCGAATCCGCTGCTCCAGGCACGCCCTGCCAAGCAGCTCCCCGGGCATCTGGGCCCGCGGGGCAGCCGGGAGCAAGGGGCGGCGGCCAGTGGGCACCCCGCAGGTGCGCTCCGGAAGCCGGGCAGGGCACCCCGTTGCGAGCGCCGGCGCCCACCCAGAGACCACGCTTCAGTGGCCGCGGCCACACAGGTGTCAGAGGCCGCTGCCCCCGCTGAGTCCTTGGGGGCTGTTTGCGCGGGGAGCCGGACGGCGGCGCCCGTCACTCCTCACTGCGACCCGCAGCGCCGCCCCACGCAGCCCCGGCTGGCCGGCCGCGCAGGTGTGGTCCTCGAGGACTCCCACCCGGGCTGGATGCCGCTTCGCCGCCCACTCCCGCAAGGCTGCGTTTCAACAGCAGCAAAAAGGTCCCGGCAAAGCGGCGCGGAGAGCGACCTCCTCCTCTGCTTCCATCTCGGCTTGCACGCGGCCCCCCGGCCATCACCGGCTGACGTCACTCAGCGGTTGGCGAGAGCAAGGGGAGCCCGTGCGGCCACGGCCCAGGGCAGCCCCGAGGCGCCCCGCCTGTGCTGAGGGCTCCCGAGGAGCAGGTGGGGCCGGCCCTCGCCGTCCAGCGCTCCCGAGGACGGGGCGGCCACCCACACTTGACGTCAACGGGCACGAGACCCCACACGCCGCCAGGGACGGCTGCCGGTGTCCGTGCGCGGAGGGCTCCCCGCGGGCGCACCCTAAGCACTTCAGGCGCTTCGAGGGAAAGCGAGCCGGCTCCGAGCGGCAGCCGTCTGGAGAACAAGGCCCGGACCCAGGCCCGGCGCTGCCGCTCAGCTCCGCTCTTCCATCGCGCACCGCAGTGCGGCCGCGCTCACCGGGTTCGGCGTTCCCCAGAGGGCGCGCGGCCGCAGGTCCCGCCGCGCCGGGCCACACCCACCCGGCCCGCTGGCCCCGCCCCCGCGGGCTGCCCCTCCCCCTGCTCTAGGCCCCCAGCCCCGCAACAGCGCAGGACCCAGCCTGCCCGGCGCGGTGACCCCCAGCAGCTCCCGGGGCGCCCGAGTGTGTTTTGGGGGGCAGCACGCTGCGGGGGTGGGGGAGGGCCGAGCCGCATCCACACCGTGCCGGGCAGACGTCTCCCGTGGCGGCCTGCCCAGCGCGGTGCCAGGACGGGCTCCCGGGCTGGGGGCGCAGCTGTCCGTCCTCTCAAGGGAACGCCGCGGACGCTGCCCGCCGCTGTCCGCTGTGCCCGGGACACGGCAGGTGCCCTGGGCAGGGGTCTCCCCTTCGCACCCTGGCCCCCAACACGAGCCCGGGAGGGCCCGCCGCACGGGTGCCCGAGGGGAGTGGCCAGCGTCCGGCGCAGACCCCAGTGGCCCTGCAGCAGGCATGGGCAGAGGTGCCCCAGCCTGCCCGCCCGCGACCGCGTCTGACGGGCGCTGACCAGCTGGCGGGCCCCGGGCCGTCCAGTCCAGTGTGGGAACGGCCTTCAGCACGCAAAGGCAGGCAGCGGCACCAGGGAGGGCGGACCGGGCCGAGAGCGGGTCTGGCTCCAGTCACAGCGAGGCCGCGGGAGTCTGACCCTCTGCGCCCTCGTGGCTACGGCCACAGTAAGTCAGCTCGGGGCCTTCTCAGAGCGGCCTGCAGGGGCCTGGGCGGCGGCCACCACGCGGGAGGCGGCAGGAGGGCCAGCCCTGCGGTGCCCAGGTGCAGCGTGACTGCTGGCCCAGCCCGAGGCGGCTGGGAAAGCGGGGCGAGGGCTCCGGGCAGCTGACAGCCCCCAGGGCGTGGGGGCCGGCGCTGGATGCCCACGGAGACTGAGGCAGGGTTAGCGGGGGCAGCTGCAGAGAACTGGGCAACAGGGGGGGCTGGCAGCCAAGACGAGCCCAGAGAGCAGCACCCGGGGGGCCGGCTCACCCCAGGCCCTTGGGCTGAGCGGCCGGCGGGTGGGGCGACCACAGCTCAGAGGCTGCAGCTCGGCTGTCCCGGGCGGCCAGCTGGGGGCCCGGGAGCACCAGGGCCCTCCCCACATGGCAGCGCCCCCCCGGAGCCCGTGGGCCCCGGTCCAGGCGGGCAGAAGGCACCTGTGAGGCCGGCTCGGGCCTGGGTGACCCAGGGCGGGCTCGAAGCCTGCGCCGTGCCTTGGCCTCCCCCGCCCTTCCCAGGGAGGTCACCCAGTGACCGGCGCCCCCAAATCCCAGATGTTACAGTCTCCTGGGTCAGCAGGTGCGCCCTTCTCGAGCGGTCCGGGCTGCGGGGTCAGGAGCCGCCGCGGCGAGCTGGTCGGACACTTCACTTGGCAGAGGCCTCTGTGGTGGCCTCCACCTGCCCGGCCAGCCTCGCCCGCGCCCCGAGTGTGTCCTCAGTGGGAGCGAGCGGCGTGAAGCGCCGCCAGGGGGAAGCCAGCCCCGAAGTCGCAGCCGGGCCCGTGCACGCAAACCAGGGCCGGCTCAGCCCTGCGCCGCCAGACGCGGAACCCGCTTACCGGCTGGTCGTCTGGAAGCAGGAGTGCAGGCCGACCAGGAAGGGGCTGCTGGACGCCTGCTCGAACACGCGCTTCTCCGTCTGCACCCAGTCCACGTCCTGGAACGGGCGGCGGAGTGAGCGCGGCCGCCTCCCGGGGCGCCCAGAGTGCCTCGGCCGTGTCCAGAAAGGCGCGCGGGAGCAGAGCGCGCCCTTCGGGGGCTGTGTCCGCCTCCACCATCACCTCCGCCATCACCTCCACCACCGTAATCGCCACCAGTGTCGCCACCGCCATCACCAAAGCCGCCACCACCAGCTGTGTGTGGCTCCGGGCCCCACAGCCCTTGCCTTTGCGGCCCCCGACAGGCCAGTGCTATCACCCCCACTTTGGCGCCAAGGAACAGGGGGCGGGTCCGGCAGGTGCCCCACGCCCTCCGGGCCTGCTGCGATGTCAAACCGACCTCAGGGCAGGGGGGCTGCACACTGCCTGCGCTTCACCCCGAAAGCTGAAATGGGGATCTGGTACCAGACCAGCGGAGGGCTCAGAGCCGAGAGGGCGCCCGGGGCCAGGCAGGCAGGTCCAGCCAGGCGGCCGCTGGGGGCTGGGGGGTTGGTAGTGACCAGGCCCAGGCAGAGGTGGTGCGGGCACTGCATTGTGAATGCCGTGGGGCAGGGTTGTGTCCGTGTTACTTCACTGAGAGGAAGTGCCGGCACCGGTCCCAGCCTGTGAATCAGGCTCCCGCACCCGACTTGTGCTTCAGAAACTGGGGCAGGGGCCCAACCCCGGGGATGGGGTCCAAGGCGCCCGCCTACCTCTAAGATCATCGCTCACTCGTGGACCCGCCCGGAGGCCTGGAACCCCTGGAGCCCGCGCAGCAGGCCCCGCCCCGCCCGCCGGCCCCGCCCCCCAGGCCCGCCCCCCCAGGCCCGCCCACCTCGTCGTCGTGCACCAGCTCCTTCTTCACCACCTTCATGGCGTACACCTGGTCGTTCTTCTTCAGCCGCACCAGGAGCACCTTGGCATAGCTGCCGCGCCCGATGACCCTGATCAGGTCGAAGTCCTGCAGCCCCAGCCCCGGGGAGATTTTGACCCCGTCCATGCCGTCGATGACCGGCTTGAGGTCCTGGGGGGACGCGGAGGGGCTGAGCGGGAAGCGGCCGAGGGCGCCCCGGCCCATGCGGGGGACGACCTCGGGCCTGGGCCGTGCGGGTCACCTGGCGGCCGCTGGGACGGCCCGTGAGCGCTGGTCAGAGGACCCATGAGCCGCAGCTGGGCGGCCCCCCACCCCTCCCGACAGAAGGGGAGCCTGCGGCGCGGGCCGGGCCTGGCCGCTGCGTGGGCCGCGAGTGCCGGGAAAGCGCCCCCTGCGTGGCCCCCGCTGGCCGCACAGGCGCCCCCCGAGCGGCCAGGGGCGGCCAGCGCCGGGCGAGGGGGCCTGGCAGCGCGGGGCACTCACCTCAGGGTCATCTTTGATGCCGTCGTGTTTGCGGGTTGAAGAAATGTAGGCGACTGCGGGAGAGAGACAGCTGCGGCGCGGGGAGGCCGCCCCGCCCCGCCCCGCCTGGGGATGCGGCCGCAGGGCCGCGGGGGGCAGGACGCGCAGCCGCCTGCGCCCCAGACCCGCGCTCGCAGCCCGGGAGCCCGGCGGGCGCGTGTGCGACGCCCCGGGGCGGGTCTCCGGGGCCGTGAGGCCCGCATCTGTCCGGGGGCTCTGGGTGGGGGAGGGCGGCGGATTCATGGTGAAGCAAGCGCTGGCACAGCGGGTCTCCCTGGGGCGCAGGGGTCAGTCTCAGCCTATGAAGCTGCCGCCGCTGCAGCACGGCTCGATCCCAGCATGGGAGCGTCCCACGGGCGCAGCAGACCCCCCGTCTCCCCGCTGTCCCCGCGGCAATGTGCTTCAGGGGATCCGCCTGCTCTGCCCCCCACTGTGTCTCTGGGGCGTCCTCTCACCCCCGCACCTCTGGCCTGCGCCCCAGCTCTTGGATACGTAAATAAACCAATCTTTCAAAAAGCTGGCACAGAGGGCAAACTCTGCCCCCCCGCAGGATGTGGGGTTGGGGGCCGTCCGCCTGGGGGTGGGGCCGCAGGCGCCCTGGCCCCGCAGAGGGGGCAGCACCTACTTCCATCGGTCTCCTCAGGGGCAAGGCCCACGCCGTCCTTGTCGTCTGCTGGAGGTTCTTGGGAAGGCATGACAGAATCCTGCGCGGGGCAGGGCCACGGTGGGGGCGCGGGCGGACGGCGCCGGCTGCCCCACTGCCCAGAGCGGGCGGGGGACAGCCCACCCACAGGCGCCTTGAGGGAAGGGCGGGCGCGGCCCCGCCCCCGCCCGCCGGCCCCGCCCGCCGCCCCGCCCCCGCCGGCCCCGCCCCGCCCCCTCACCATATGCCTTCTGCAGCTCAGCGGGACGAGCACGAGGCAGCGTTTATGCACCAGCAGCCTGCAGTGGACGCACCGGTAGCCCTGCCTCGGGAGCCCCCATATCCTTTCGCTGCACTGGCCGCAGTATGCTCGCTGCAGGGACAGAAGGGCAGCGGTCGGGCAGCGGGCCCGCCCTCCGCGCCGCGGTCACCCAGCTGCCGTCACCGCCCCGCTGGGCTCACGGCCCCGTCCCTCTTGGGGGGCTCGGGGAGGCCCGGGGCAGGGTGACCAGCCCCGCCGGGCCGGGCCCTTCGCTGCTGGGGCCAGCTGTCTGCACACAGTGAGGTCCCCTCCGGGCGGGGGGCCCACTTCGGGCTGGACTTTGGGCTTCCGGCCCAGCGAGGGCCCAGGGCGGCGCCTCAAGCTGCTTTGTCCTCCTTTCAGCGTTTTGAAAGTTTCGCACCATCAGTCGCCGGCTCCTCAGGGCCCCCAGGACGGACCCACCGAGGGCGTCCACGGGGTGCGGGTCTGCGGAAGCTGTGCTGGGCCCTGGCTGGTGGGCGGCCTCCCCCGCACCGGGCCCCGCAGGCCCTCTGGCCGCGCCTCCTGGAGCGTTTTAACCTCTCGCCACGTCCAACAGGTCTCTATCCTGCGGGTCTCAGGCTGGCCGGATCGGGCGGGGCGGTCTCAGCGGCGTGGCCGCCGGGGTCAGTGCCAGCTGATTCGGGCCCCCGTTTCTGCCGACCGTCAGCCTCTGGGAGTCTCGCTACGAGACAAGCCCCAAACCCGAACTCGGGGCTCGGGCGGGAGGCCAGGCGGCGCCAGGCACCAGGGCTCTGCTCCGTGCCCAGGTCAGCGCACCCGCCACCCGCCCAGTGCTTGACCCGCGTCCGGCGGCCCGGCCTCCATCGGGGCTGCTCGGAACCACGCGAAGAGTAGCCGCGTCTGCAGAGCCCGTCTCCGGGGCGTCCAGCTGGGCCCGGGGCCGCCTCGGCGTCTCCTCCCTCACCGTCCTTCAGCTGGCTTCAGGCAGGGGGGTGCAGGGGCCTCGCCTGGCCCCCAACCCGCTCTCGTGCGCTGCCCTGACCATCCCTTCTGCAGACGGCGGCTCCAAGCGTCCAGTCAGGCGCTGTCCAGGGCAGCCACCTGGGTGGACGGCGACGTCCACGGGCACGTGCCCGCCCTGCTCAATGCGGCAGTCCTGGGCGGGGTGGGGCCCTCCCTGGGCAAAGGTGGGGGACGCTGGGCTCAGATGAGGGAGCTGCAGCCTGCCCGGCTGCAGGGGGGAGTGCCTGCCCTGGCGCCCCGGCCTGTCGGACCAGTGAAGGAACAAGCGTCTCGTGAACCTGAGCAGGGCCGGAGCCCCCGGGGCCCCCTGACACCCGTGGGGGCCCCGCTGCCCTCTGAGGCGGCTCGGCCAGCTCCCGGGGTCCTACCATCTGCTGGACGCAGGCTGGACGGGGCTCCGTGGGGGACACACAGGAGCGCGGTGGGTGTGGGGGCGTCCGGCCGGGGGCCGTGCTGGTGTCTGTGGCCCCCGCCCTCCGGCACCAAGCCTCGGGGCACGACCTAGCCCAAAGGCCGTTGGCATGGCCGGTCAGCCCGGGTGTGGGCCAGGAGGGGCTGCCACAGCCGCTGGGGCCACGGAGTCCATCCCCTGAACCCGTTTGTGGGGCTGGTCACAGCCCCCCAGGACACCGCGTACCCGGGCCCCGTGCGGGGGCGGCCCCGAGGCCACAGGTGTCGTGGGGGTCGCGGCGGACGAAGAGCCCAGTCCCAGCCAGGCGGGCCCAGGGCCCCACGTGCGCAGCCTCGAGGCCGCTGGCCACTCACCCTGTTAAAGCGCTTGGCCTGGAAGAGGTGGCCGTTGGCGCGGTACAGCTTCCTCCATCTTCTGGCTCCACGGCGGTAGATGGATTCTAGGGCGGCCGGAAGGAAGGGCGGACACAGCTCGTGGGGGCGCCGGCTGCGGGGGTCTGGGTGCGGCACCAGGGGGCAGGGGAGCGGGGCAGCGAGGGTCCCGGGGCGGAGGCCGGCGCGGCTCTGGGCAGCAGGACTCGCGTGAGGCCGGGGCTGCTGAGGGCAGGGCGGGCCCCGGGGCCTCGTGGTGCCCCCCGCCGGCCCTGCCCACGGCTGGCGCGGCCTGAGCTGGGCTCCCTGGCGGCCCCACCCCACGCGCTCTCAGCCTGGCAGAGCCCTCCCCGCGGGCCCGGCCCCTCCAGCGGTCGCCCCGCGGGCCCGAAGCCGCCCCTAACGTCACCCCAGCACCAGGCCTGTGACCCGGCGGGCGGGGCCCAGGGCCAGGGGCGCGGTCTGAGAGGTGGGGACACGCCCTGCCCCGGCTCCTGCTGTCAGGCGGGCTGTGGGGGCAGCCCCGGGCTCCCGGGAGTGGGGGTCGGGTGTCCGACGCCACAGGGGCCAGCTGCGGGCACCGGGAGGGCAGCAGGCGCCCCCGCTGGAAGGGCGCCCCTCGCCCTGCACGCCCTCAGGTTGGCCGGGAGCCGGCAGGGCCCATGGCCCTGGACAGCGCTGGACGCAGCTCCCTCCCGCCCGCTGCTGAGGCCCGGCCACCCGGCGCGGGGCCTCCGGCTGGGGCGCCTCCCCGCAGCCTTCGTGTGGGGAGTGGCGTGGGTTTCAGGGGACTGTGGGTGGCACAGACCCCCCGGGCACCCGGCCTCCTGGGCTCCCGGCCGTGCGGCGCCCTGTGTCCCTCAGGCTTTGCCCGGGGTGACTGACCGACGAAGGTGGGACCACTTTCCTCAAAACACCGCCAGCCGCGGGGCCTCCGCCCAACACTTTCAGGGACTGGACTTTCCAGCGGAAGCCCCCGGGGCACGTGGCCCCACCGAGCCCACTGCCTGAGCACGGCGGCCCCTGCCAACCCAAGGCCACTGCCCGGACGAGCCCCCACCCCGTCCCTGGCCCGAGGCGGAGCTGCAGAGCCGGGTCTTCAGAGGGGGGCGCTGGGACCGCCCCACCCCGCCCCGGGGACCCTGTGGGAAAAGGGTCAAGGGCCAGCCAGGGGTGGGGCCGGCCGGCGGGCAGGTGGGCAGCGCACGTGTGGCGGCGCCTCCAGTGCGGCTGACGCGGGCCTGGCAGCTCGGGGCGCGTGGGCCGGGTCTCCGTTTTCCCCGCACCACACCCCGCGCTCGCTTGCCTTTGAAATTCTATAATTAGGGCGCTGCAGGGACGCAGCCGCGGTTTCCATGGCGCCCAGCGTGCAGGAGCCCTGAGGGCTGGGCACGGCGGCCCCTCCCCAAAGCCCAGGGCCGGGCTGCGTGTCGGGACGAGGGGACAGGCCATGCCGATGTCCAGGGTGCCGCCTGGCCATGTCTAGAAGGGCCCCCGGAGGCAAACTGGGGGCCGTCCCCCACCCAGGGGCTTCCGGGGGAGCCCTTACGTGTTTGCTGAGGTGGCTCATCTTCCTGTATCGCCCTGACTCTTGGATGTGTCCAGCCGCCCCCGCGGCCCCCCCACCTGCCCGCGTCCACCCACTGTCCCGCACAGAACTCTGCACGGAGGCGGCAGGGGTGGGGCTCGGGGTGCGGCTGAGTGGGGAGCCCCATGCCCCCCAAGGGCCACCACCTTTGTCCCACAGAGGCCCGCAGGGAGCGGCTTCTCTGCCGAGGCACGAGGTGGACAGGACAGACGCTGGGCGTGGACAGCGGACCCCACACAAGAGCAGTAACGGGGAACCCGCCTCAGACCGCGGGTCCTGGGCAGACAGGGCAGGCCAGGGCGGCACGGAGGAGGTCAGGGCGGCCACTGGCTGCCAGGGCAGTGGGCAGGCCAGCAGGACGTCACCTCTGCCATTGGCTGGCCTGGCGCGGTCTCTGAGCTGCGGCTGGGGCAGGGCCGTGTGCGAGGTGTCCCGCACCTGCTGCCGGGCTGTGCGCCCCTACTGTGCGCCCAGTGGACACCTGTGTGCCACACCACCCAGCAGGGGTCTGCTGGGCTGCCCATCCCTTCGTGTTGGCCTCCAGCGGCGTCCACTGGTGCTCTCTGGTGCGGCCGCCACCTGCTGCGGTCAGAGGCTGTTCCGAAGAGGAACATTCCCGCAGCGCCCAGGCAGCACGCAGGGAGGAGGGAGAGGCCAGCGCAGCGCGGCCCAGAAAGTCCCGGGCAGAGAGAAGGGGCCAGGGCACCGGCCAGCTCGCCGGGGACGCGGGGACAGTAGGGGACGTCGCCTGTCCCGACTAGGGCCCAGCGTCTGCACCTGGGGAGCCTCCGAAATCACATTTGAGACTCGAGTCGGGAAAGGCCCCGGCATGGCGGCCCCCACGCCCCGCAGACGGCCGCTGACCGTGCCCTCCAGGGCCTGCGGGGCTGAGGAGTGAGAGCCGCGGCCGGGGCGCCGGGAAGACCCGGCCCTGAAGGAGATCGGAGGCGCCTTCGACGGGGAGGGGACCCCCGTCCGGAAGGGCACCTGAGGGCTCTGTCCTCCCCCAGACAGCTCCCGGCTGCGCCTGCACTCGCGGGAAAAGGCCTCTCCGGGCGTCTGTCCCTCGCGAGTGGCTGCGCCCGCCGAACTGGAGCAGGAACTGGGTCACGCGTCTGCCGGCTCCCCAAACCGCTCAGCGCGCGGCCGGGGAGCGAGGGGTCGGGGGGCTGGCCAGGGGCCTCGTGCTCAGGACCACCCCAGGCTGCTGCCCCCATCGGGCCCCGCCGGCGACCTCCGTGCTGACCGCAGCAGCAGCTGGAGACGGCCCACATGACCCGCCTGCCCTCGGAGGCCCCGGGCTGGCCGCTTGGCTGGGCCGGGGGCTTCTCCCAGGCAGGGGCGCTGAGCCCTGGGGCTGGCCCGGGCCTCCGGGCCACTGGGCTCAGGCAGGCCGGCACCGCCCACCAGCACCCCTCAGAGATGCCCTCCCTGCGTGGGAAAGATGCCCGGCCCCCGACCCCCGGCGCCTCCAGCGGGAAAGGCCGGTCAGCAGCCCGTGGACGGCGCATCCTCACGCCACCGGCCCCGCACACGGCCCGCCCGGCAGCGGCCTGCCCCCGTCCAGCCCACCCCACCGCCTCCCGGCCACCCGCGGAGCCCGGCCAGGGACACTCGCCAGCCCGTCCTCGGCGACCTGGGCCCCGGGCACTCGTGGGGGGACGCCCCCTCCGCGCCCACCCCAGCTCCAGGGACGTGCGTCCTCCCGGAAGGGCCAGCCACGCTCACGGGGCCCAGGCGCCCAGCGGGAGGGGGCGCGGAGCCACACCTGGAGGGGCCCAGGGCCAGCGCAGAGCCCCGCGCCAGGCCACGGAGACGGGCGGGGGACAGCAGTACGCGGGCGGGGGCAGGAGGCAGGCGGCCAGTGGGGCCGCTCTGCGAGGGGCCGCGTGTGCGCACACGTCCTTCGACGGCAGGGCTGTCCACGTGCTGGCTGCGCTGCCCTCGGGGGGCAGGACCCGCACGGTGGCCGCGGGCAGCTGAGGTGGGGAGGGACGGTGGCCACTCGCTGTCGCCCGCCGAGCTCAAGACCGGACAGGACTGGAGAGCGCCCTGCGGAGCCCAGGGCTGGCCGGGCTCCCCCACACTGGACGGTCCACCTCGAAGCCCCAAGTCACCCCGTGCTGCCTTTGAGGGGAGTGGGGCCTGGCCGCAGGTGACCCCCGAGCTGCGAGGCCAGTACTGCGCTTGTCCAGGCCGGTCAGCCAGAGGCTGGCCCCCAAGGAAGCTCGGGCTGCCCTGGGAGAGGCCACACTGGGGGCCCTCCAGGGGCCGCAGGGACGGGGTGCGGGCAGGTGAGGGGACGCCATGCGCCAGCCCCGCTGCCCTAGCGGGGACAAGGGCGGGGCAGGCGGGCGAGGGGCAGGATTGCGAGGCCCACGCAGGGGCGCAGAGCCCTGGCCCGTGCGGCGCCCCCTCGCCGGCAGGAGGCTGGAGAAAGCCGCCTTCAGAACCGGCTGGCACTGCCCAGAACAAAGGGCGCCCTCAAGGCCGGGCCCAGGCGCACCAGTCACCAGCCGCCCGCCTGCCCCAGCCCCCACGAGGGCAGCCTGCGCCGCAGCCCGCAGGGGCCAAGCCGGCCGGGGGCGGCAGGCTCGGCCAACAGCGCCCCCTCTGGAGCAGACAGGAGCCCCGCACCCCACGCCACGCGGCTTCAGGAGAAAACTGAGGTTTCAGAAAGGGGCCTGCGCGGCCACCTGCGTGCCCAGGAGCTCGACGCAGGACGCCTGCGGGGGCCTTGCTGCGCCCCAAAGCGGCTCCAGGCCCGGGGCTGCATCGTGCGGGCCGGGCCGCGCCCTCCTGCGCTCACTGCTGGCGCAGGCCTGGGCAGAGCTGCGTCCGTGCGGGGGGGCGCGGGGGTCCTGGGACGCGCCCCTGAACCAGCGTGCACCAGCACACCGAGCTGCGAGGCTCAGAAGGGCCGGCGGCGACGTCCCTGGAGGTGCGTTTCACGCCACGAACAAGAGCAGATGCACGAGAAGGCGCCCGGCCCCCCACGGGCACCGCCACGGCCACGGCCACGGCCACTGGCCTCCGGTCTCCCTGCCAGCGCAGCCCCGTCCTGCTCGAGGTCACTCACGGGCCGGGGCGCTGAGGACCCGCAGGGCGAACGAGCCGCACCTGAGGGAGGGGCCACCCCACCAGGCAGCATCAAGCTGACCCGCCGCGGACACTCGGGGTGGGGGCGGCACAGAACCCCGAGCGGGGCGCTGGGGCGGGGGCCGCGGCCAGGGCTGCTTCCGTCCAGCTCTTACTCAGAGTCCAGTTAGCACGAGACGAGGCTGGGGGAGGCCGCGCTCAGGCTGCAAACAGAGGGCGGCTGCCGGTCAGGTGGGCGCCGCGACCAGGACGGCCGGTGCAGCTCTGAGCTGGCCCCGCGGCCAGCAGCACCCCGCCCCCAGAGGCAGCTGGGCGCCCGCGGGACGAGGCCGGTGGGCAGCACGTGTGGACGGAGGCGTCAAGGGCAGGGAGCGGCATGTTCGTCTGCCGTTCCAGCTCGCCTGGAGAGCCAGACGTGCCCGGCGCACCGGCGTCCACGGGCCGCGCAGGCAGACCTCCGAGGGCACGGCGGCCAACAGACGCGGCGGGGCTGGGGGAGCTGCCGTCATGCACCTGGCGCTCGGCGCCCACCCGCCCGCGGGCTCCGTGAGGCCCAAGATTCACATGCATGTGCCTGACTGTGACCGGGCCGGGGCGGCCGCAGCGGGTGTTGATGTCCCCTGGCCAGGCAGTGACCGCAGAGCGGCCTGTGGATGAGGGGGCGTCTCAGAAAGGGTCTTTAGGGGCCTCCCTGGGGGCGCAGGGGTCAGTCTCAGCCTATGAAGCTGTCCGCAGCCGCTGCAGCACGAGTTCGATCCCCGGCCAGGGAGCTTCCCACAGGGCGCAGCAGACCCCTCCTGTCTCCCGCTGCCCCCTCAGCAGTGGATTTCAGTGGATCCGCCTGTTCCGCTCCTCCCTCTGTCTCTGGGGAGTCCTCTCCCCCCCACACCTCTGGCCTGCACCCCAGCTCTTTGATGCATAAATCAATAAATCTCTAAACAGAAAAAGAAAGGGTCTTCAGAAAACAGAGGGCTCTTGGGAATTAAAAATAAGACTAAGAAAACCTGATGGATGATTTGTATGAGAAAGACAGAAGCTCCTTCCCAGAAGATACAAACAGATGAAAAACGGGAAAAAAAATCAGAGGACAGGGCAGGAGCTCCCAGTGGCCAGCAGATGTTCTGGAAGAAGATCCCAGGAGGGGCCAACCAGCAGAGAAACGCAGCACAGAGCCCCTGGGCCACACTAAGGTCCCACACGGAGGGGCCCCGGTGCCCCATCTGACCACTGCTGGGCCCAGACTTGTGCAGGACGCGGGCGGCTGCAGCTGCAGGCGGTTCTATACCCAGCTGAGCTACCACAAGACCTCGCGCCTCGGCCGCCTGCTGGTGACGGGCCCAGGAACCGGGAGGAGCGGCCGGGGGCCGTGGGGGAGGAGCAAGTGCTGTGCGAGGGCGGGGGTTCCCGTGGCGAACTGGAGGTGGGGCTTCCGGAAGCCTCAAGTAAAACAAGCGCGACTCCGTGGCAAAGTGGAAGTTGTGCCAGAGACGAAGAGCAGCCCTGCGGCTCGTGGGCAGTCACGTGAGCTGGACGACGCAAACACACCAGACCAGGCAGCGAACAGCGTGGCCGGCCGCGGGGCTGGCAGCCTCCCTGAGGAAGGGGGTGAGGGCGGCCCCATCTGCGTAACCCCACGCGACCACCCCACGGCCCGACACGGACACCGTCAAAGCCGAGTCCAGAGACAAGAACAGCACGAGCTGGACGTCCAGCACTGGAGCCCGGTCGATGAGGTGGCACAGGCCCAGCCTTGCTCTGCCCGCACAACCTCCCTCCAGGCAGCTGTGTCACAGTGAGCAAAGAGGTGACCCCCCCGCAGGCAGGACGGCCTGCTCTTCCCGCAAATCAAATCTCTCTGAACTCCCCACAGAAAGGAGTGAACAGAGCCGACTTCTGAAGACCAGCCTCGTGCAGATGGCCCAAGTGGACAGAGCTAAGGCAGGACGCTGCTGCCGAGGTGGGCGCCTCCCCTCGGCCCGTAACCAGCGCCTGTCAGGGCAGCAGGGCCTCCGAGAGAACCCCCGGGAAGGTGGGGCAGCGCGGCGGGGCCCCCCCCCCGAGCCCCGGGGCCCGGGGCCCAGGATGCTTGCGGGCAGCGCAGCCCAGCAGAGCAGGCGTCCGCCCGACAGACGGCCCTAAAGATGACCCGCGTACACGCCCACAGGAAGGGCGCCGGCCGTGGCTGCCACGCCACCCGCAGTCACAGGGCTGGTCCCAGGCTGCTGGCCAGGCCCCCAGCCCCGACGCACAGGCCCGCGGGGCGCCAGGCGCACGCACAGCCCCATATCCAGGGCAAGCGGGCAGCCGAGGCCCCGGGCAGGGGGTGGGAGGCTGCGGCCAGCCCCTGGCGTGAGGGAGGTGCGGAGGGCACCAAGCCCGGGACGCGGGCGCCCCCAACAGGGTGGGGGCCGTGGGCCCTGGTTCTGCGGCGCGGCACTGGGCACCCCAGCCCCGCACGCACCGCCAGAGCAGCACGGACGACCCCGCCCTGCGGGCGGCCACAGAAGGACCCGAGGCCGAGCCTCCCCGCCCCTTGACACTCAGAGGCCGGTGCGCTGGGGCTGCTGGCCGCCCGGAGCTGGCCAAGGGACGCCTGGGCCCAGGGAGACCAGGAGGCCAGTGGGCTCCAGCCCAGCAGTCCAGCGGCTCCTGGCTCACGGGGACGGGGACGGCTGGAGGCTGCCGCGGCCGAGACAGGCGGCGCCACGCGGATCTGAGCTGGGCACGGACCCCGCTGGACAGGGACCCCAACTGGACATGGATCCCGGCTGGACATGGACCCCACTGGACATGGATCCCGGCTGGACAGGGACCCCACTGGACATGGATCCCGGCTGGACATGGACCCCACTGGACAGGGACCCCACTGGACAGGGACCCCGGCTGGACAGGGACCCCGGCTGGACATGGACCCCGCTGGACAGGGACCCCAACTGGACATGGATCCCGGCTGGACACGGACCCCGCTGGACGTGGACCCCAGCTGGATGCGGACCCCGCTGGACGCGGGCCCCACTGGACATGAACCTGCTAGACGCGGACCTGGCTGGACCGGAACCATCTCTGCTGGATGCATCAGCACAAGTGGGGGTCTCAGGCCGCTCCCCGGCCAGCCCCCTCTGTGGCTCTGGCCGACGCCACCAAGGCTCGAGGCCGGAGCCCAGGAGCTGCAGGCTGCGCCCGGCCGCGCGTCAGGGTCCCGCGCACCGGTGGGGGGCCCGCGCCCCCAGGAGCTGTGACACAGCTGATTCCGCGCCGGCCGGTGAGCTGCCTCCGCCTGCAGCCGGCCTGGCGGCAGCCCCCACACCCCCACCCAGACCCCGGCGCCACCCCCACCGCCAGCCTGGGGGAGGGGCCGCTGTTGTTTTCCTCTTTTACAAAACACCTTGCAAAATGGACGTCAGGGAGCACCCCACCCCCGCTCCCTGCAGCTCAGCAGACCCAGCCGCCGCCTCGGCCCCTCAGCAGCAACGGCCGGCCGGTGGCCACCCGGCCACTCGCAGGCACCCACACCTGCCGCTGGCCGGCAGCAGAGGCGGAGCCGCAGGCGCCGCGCGGGCGGGAGCAGGTGCAGGGCCCAGCAGCAGACGCACCCTCGCGGCCCCAGCACGGCCGAGCTCCCGGGGCCAGCCGGAGGCCCCGCGCCCGCGTCCCCTGGGACCCTTCCCCCGCCCTGCGGCTCCGACACCCGCTCCGGGGCGCGTTTTTCTAAAGACCTGTCAGCCCGGAGGAGGCCCGGCCCCCAGGCTGACAGCTCCAGCAGCAGCAGGGCAGGGAGGCTGCGGTGGGGACGGGGACGGGGACGGGACGACGGCCAGGCCTGCACCGCGGGCGCACTCACCCGCTCTCCGGTCCGGTCCGCCCTACGGCGCGCGGGGCCTGCGGGGGGGCATCTCCCGCTGGCAGGTCCCGGCAGGTGGCCTCACGCAGGCTTCACAGGCAGGCCGGCCCGGAGCCCCACCGAGCGCATCCCCGCCTCCTCATGTCTCCGGCCTCCAGGGAGCAGCGCAGCCGAGGCGCCGACTAAAACGCGGCCTGGATACCCGGAGCTGACGTCACGGAGGCGCGGCAGGACGGCGCGGGAGAAGCTCGGCCGGGCGGGGCAAGGTGCCCGCAGAGCCCACCGGCGAGGGCGGGGGGGCAGGCACGGGCCGCGGAGCTGCCGGTGCCCATGCGGGAGGGGCCGGGAGGGGCACCTCCAGCCCAGGGCCCCCGCAGGCCAGAGCTGCCTCAAAGGCTGGAGCGCCAACCTACACCTACCCGGGGCTCCCCCAAAACACAGCCCCCCAAACAGGGCCCTGCCCCGTGTCCCCCCATTCTGAACAACATGGGGGTGACGGCAGTGCCCGGCTGGGGCTGCCCTGTCCCTGACACATGCAGCCCCGCCGGGGGCGGGCAGCGGGCGCGGGACACCGGGCCGGGCCGGTCAGCTCTCAGCCGTGCGCAGGCGCCAAGGCCTGGGCTCGAACCTGGCCCTCCAGGGCCTGAGTTGCTTCCCCAGGGGTCTCCTCCACCTCAGCACTGGGGTCTCCCTCAGGAGCGCTGGCCAGCCAGCGGGCCCCTCACACGCGAAGCCGGGGACTCCGCAGCCGTCTGGGCCACACACACCCCAGCAGTCACAGGGACAGTGCCCCCGTCCGGCCTCGCAGAGTCTGCGGCCAGGCCAAACTGGACACGGGCCGGGGCCGCCCCGGCCAGCACCCCCCTCCGGCCCACCCCGTGGGGCTCTGCAGCCAGCTGAGCGGCCGCGTTTATCAAAGGCCTGTTTTAGGTGGAAAACCAGCTCTTCCATCTCTCTGTGGACGACCAGAGACAAGCAAGACGAACCCTGACTCTCAGGAAGAGCCCTCAGGCGTGGGGGGGCGGGCGGCTGCGGGGGTGCAGGACACCTCAGGCCCCGCCCCCGCGGCCCCGCCCCCGTCCCCCGCCCCCTCCCTCCCTCCCCGGGGGCCTGGCTCCGGCCGCTGCCCGCCGGCCGCTGTGACTGCCCCGCCAGTCTCGGCCAGGCCGCCCGGTCACTGCGGGAGCAGACAGGCCGAGGCAGGGCCTCCGCAGGCTCTCAGCGGCCCCGCCCACCCACCCGGTCACCCCCGCACCTGCCTGGTGGGCGGGGCCTCCCCTGCCGGCCAGGCCCCCCGCCCCCCGGCCTTGACTGGAGGTGGGAGGCCGGAGGACCCGAAGCCCCCGCCGCGGCTGGGCCGGAAGCGCGCCAGGTCGCGCTGCCCCGACCCGGGAGGCTCCGCAGGTCTGTCCCAGTGTCCCCCAGCCCAGAGGGTCCTGCCCAGCGCTGGGCCCCACACCCCAGAGCCAGGGCAGGGCCGCGCTGGGTGGCAGAGGCCATGGCAGGTGCTGCCCGCCGAGGGCCGGGAGCAGGGCAGAGGCCACCCCCTCCGGCCGCGCCGCGGGCACCTCGGCTGCGCCCCATCAGGACCAAGCAGGCCCCGCAGCCTCCTTCCCACCCTTCCGGAGCCCGCGCCCGTGCCCAGCCGCCGTCCGCAGATGCACGGAGGCCCCGCTGGGGGGTCCCCGCCCCAGAGCTCCAGGTCTCCAGCGAGGGGAGGGGAAGCCCACTGGCCACGGGCTCCGGACAGGGCCCCGCAGGTGGGCACGGCCTGCACTCCCGCCCGGCCTGACCACCTCTCCCCTCGGGGACACCTGCTAGGGTGTCACTCCCGCTGCCGATCCCCTCCAGCTGCAGTGCCCACAGCCGCCGTCCGGCCAGCGCGAGCCCAGTCATGGCCGGAAGGGTCGGCCCAGCCAGGGTGCGGCCCTGTGGAGGCGGGACCGGACCAAAGCCCGAGATGGACCATCGGCCTCCGCAGGGGCCACCAGGCTGAGCCATCCAGTCACCGCGTTTGCGTCGCAGGGCCGGAAGAGACCCCCGGTGAGCGACAGGAGACCCCACCCCGCGCGGCAAGCCCCAGGGCGGGGCCTGCACAGCAGCAGGACCGGGCAGCTAAGGCCATCACCAGGCCACAGGAAGACACTCACCTTAATGAGAGCTGCGGCAGAGCCCCACGCAAACACACTGGGGGTGGGGGGAAGGCAAGGCCCCCAAGGCCAGGAGCCAGCACAGCAGTGGGAAGGCTGGCAGAGCCGCCAGCAAAAAATGTAAGAGGGGGCCTCCCTGGGGACGCAGGGTCAGTCCCAGGGCTGGAAAGCTGTCGCAGCCCCTGCGGCACGAGCCCCATCCCGGCCAGGGAGCTTCCCACAGGGCGCAGCAGACCCCTCCTGTCTCCCCGCTGCTCCCCTCAGCAGTGGGTTTCAGTGGATCCGCCTGTTCTGCTCCCCACTCTGTCTCTGGGGAGTCCTCTCAACCCCCCCACCCCGGTCTATACCCCAGTTCTTGTATACATAAATAAATCTCTGAAGAAATGAAATGGCAAAGTGTAAAATTGTTAAAAAACAAATAAAATCTATCTCTTCATAGACGGCAAAAAATCCTTGTGATCCCACAAAAAAAGTTGTTAGAACAAATACATGAATTCTACACAGCAGCAAGTAACACGCCAGTCACAAAAGCCAGTCGCCTCTCTAGATAGGTGCAACAAAACGCAAAAAAAGAAAATGAGGAAAACAGCTCCATTTACAGCAGCAGCGAAAAGAATAACACGCTTGAGAGCGACCCTGTCAGGAAGGTAAAAGACAGTACGCGGAAAACTCCGGCAGGGCGCTGGGAGAGGCCGAAGACACAAACGAGCGGAAAGGCACTCTGCGTCTAAGCCTCAAGACAAACTGCTGAGTCGTCCACACTGCCCGACACCATGGACAGGTGCAGTGTGACCCCGATCAAAACTCACGTGACTTCTTCGCAGAAGCAGAAAAATGGATCCAAAATTCTCTGAAATCTCAAGGGGCCCCTCTTGAAAAAGAACAATGCTGGAGAACTCATACTCACACTTCCTGGTTTTAAAACCTACCACAAAGCTGTAGTCATCAAAGCAGTATGGTACTGGCATACAGAACGTGGCACAGAGTCAGCAAAGTCCTGGCATAAAGGGTCAGAGGGTTCCTGACAGAGGCGCCAAGGCCAGATGGTCCCGCCCACCAGTAGTGCTGGGGAACTGGACTTCACGTGCAAAGAACGAATCTGGGCCCTCCCCTAAGATCACACACAAAATCAACTCAAAGCAGCTCAAGGAGCTAAACATAAGATCTAAAGCTACGAAACCCCTCGGGAGAGAGATCAGACAAGAGGTTTGTGGTGGCGGCTCTGTTCTTGGATGTGCAAGGCCACAAGGAACGACAAGCTGGACCTCAAGGGCACTCTGAGACTTTGTCCACCGGCAGCCACCATCACCAGGGACACGGACGGGAGAAAGTGTGCACCACGCGGACGAGGGGCTCATGGGCTGGGCACCCCGAACTGCAGCCCAAGGACGGAACAGCCTGCCACGCACAGGGCAGGGGACCCACGGGCACAGGGGACGCGCCACCTGACTGGTCACCAGGAGCCAGATGGAGACATGAGCCTCACACCTGCGAGGGCAGCAGCCGCCGGCCAGGACGCGGCGCCAAGACCAGGGGCTGGACGCGCGCAGCGGGGTGGTGGGGCAAGCCCAGGCTGCTGTGTCCACGCCCTGCTTTCCCAGCAGCCCCAAAGTGGAGGCGGCGGGAGGCCCCTTCCCGGGGAGCAGGCCACAGGACCCCGCCCACACGGCAGGACATCACAGGGCACCCGAGGGGGCTCCCGGCCTGCACCCATGGGGCCGAACCTGCTGGCCGCAGCCACCTGCCAGGGACCACACACCAGCCCCCAGAGTCACCACAGGAGGCCAGGCCGGCAGGGGGTGGGGAGAGCTGCTGGGGCAGAGCTGGGGGGGTCATAGGCCACCCCAAAACGTCAGGGAACTGCCCTTCGAAACAGCCAGGGGGGCCACGCGCGGATTTCGCCATGTGAAAAAGTGGGGCACAGGGTGTGCAGGCCCAGCCCCGCCACAGAGGGACTTCAGGACGCCCGCGCCCCACGACGCAGGCCCGGGGGGCCCCTGCAGCAGCTGCCCCGGCACAGTGGCCCAGCCCGACGCCTGACTGACGTGCGCCTGCAGCACCGCGGCCGCCGGGTGGCTGGCAGGGGTGGCCGGGCCTCCCAGCCGACACCCCCGGGCCCCGACGCCCACTCCTGGCGCCTGCCCATCTCTGGCCTGGGCCTGGGGCCTGTCCGGGCCTCCAGTGTGGCCGAGGCGCCGCGAGAGGTCACGCGCTGACCCGGGAGGCTGCACGGCATGGCCCTGGGGCCCTCGGCGAACAGACAGGGCTGCCCACCCCGGCCGCCACCAGCACCGGCCTGAGCCGTGAGGGGGACGCTGGAGAGGGCAGGCCCAGCGTCCCGGAGCCCGCTGACCGCAGGCTGGCGCTGCCCTGGAGAGCCGGCGCCCGGTGAGGCAGGTGAGGCCCGCCAGGCCCACAGGGCCCCGGCCCCGAGCCCGCCCCGCCCAGGGCCCCAGCTGCGGGCGGTCCGCCTGCCCAGTCCACATGGAGAGCTCGAGGGCCACGCCTCTGGCCAGGACGCTCGGCCAGCTCCCCACATTCTCTGCATTCCCCTGGACGCTCCCCCCAAGGCCCTGAGAGCCGGGGCCCCACCCGGGCAGAGGCCCCACCCCCTCCTCCCGCCTTCACTGGGTCCCAGAGACACGGTGGAGAAGGCCAGAAACAGGCCCCGTCCACGGGCCCTGGGCCTCTCCGATGGCTGCAGCTCTGCGGGGCGCCCAGTCTCGGGCCCACTCTGAGTCTCCAGGCGGGCCCCACCTCCCCCGCGCCCCTCAGACAGCGCCTCCGGCCTGGAGGCCCAGGAGAGGCCGACAGGCACCCACCGGGCCCCTGCAGGAAGGGCGGCCCTCCAGAAGCAGCTGGCAGGGCCCAGGAGGCCGTGGGGTCCCTTCTGAAGACGGCCGGGGCGGCCGGCCAGGGCTCCTGGGGTGCCATCTGGGGCCACCGGCCCCACCCTCAGACCAAAGGAGGCCCCGCCTCACCCAGGGCCAGCCTGAACTGGGGCCAGCAGACGACCAGGTCTGGGTGACCACAGCGGAGCCAGCGCCGGGAAGCGGCACTCTGGGGGCAGCAGGGCGAACCCGGTGCCCCTCCCCCGCCCAGGCATCGCGAGTCAGAACCACACGTGGACAGAGCAACAGACGTCCACGGCCATCGCAGGCACCACCGCCCTCCGGCTTGAACTCAGACGGCGGCCGACCCGCCCAGCCCCACCCCCGCGCCCCCCACGGCCGC